>WSYH01001678.1:0-52253 GCA_036426205.1 Ascaphus truei
CTTCTGGGATTCGCCGCTTAGGAAGGGTGCGATTAGACTGGCCCACTCAGCTTCTGGCCATCCCTCTCTGTGCCGTGCATTCAAACGTGAGAAGATAGGTTTCCACATCATCCGAGGGCCACATCTTCTGAAGGTAGTGGCTTGCCCTGATCATTTTCGGGACTGGGGCTGCCTCTGCCAGTGGAAGGTTACTGATAGTCTCCCTCAGGATCTCGATTTCCTGCTGTAAGCCCTGAGCGAACCGTTGTTGCTCCTCTCTCAGCAAACGGTTTGTCTCTTGCTGGTTTGCATTCGTCTCTTGCAGGGCTGCATTCGTCTGTTGCTGGTTTGCATTAGTCTCTTTCTGGGCTATTAACAGCTGTTGCTGGGTTGCACTCGCCTTTTGCAGGGCTGCATTCGTCTGTTGCTGGTTTGCATTAGCCTCTTGCAGGGCTGCATTCGTCTGTTGCTGATTTATTAACAGCTGTTGCTTGGTTTCATTCGCGTCTTTCTGGACAGCGACATTGCGTACCAGCGCTCTCACCACGTCTTCCATCTTGTTTGGAGAGAAAAAAAAACACCTTTTTTTTCCCAAAGTTCTTTAACCCGCAGACCTTTTAGTGTTCTGCCCGCATTCTCCACCATTGACAAACAGCTTACTCCGGGCTCCGCCCGTTTGTAGGGGGGATCTTGTTTAGAAACACGCTGTCTTTTAAGGGGTAGTTAATGATGAGGAGCCGTCACGGTGGGTTCCTTTTAAACAGGCTATGCTGGTTTCTTCAGGCCCCAGGCACTGAGACTTGCCACATGATATACTGTACAAACAGAAACACATCAACCAAAAGAAAGCTGCTCACTCTGGATAACTTAACTTAGATTTTCCCTAACCCAATCAGGGTGGAAGTGTCTTCCTCCAACAACAAAACAAGGTACTTTTCAGTTTTAGACAAAAAGCATTGTTGATAATATATTATATTCTATTGAAAATATATACAATATGTAATGATAGAATAACTATAAAGTGTTAGAAAAAAGGAAAACGAAAGAAAAGGGAGGGGAAGGATGAAAAGAAAAAAGAAAATAGGGGGAGAAAAGAAGAAAGGAGAAAAGAAAAGGAAACAACAAAAGACCACAGACCACAAACCACAAAAGCAATTAATGGCTACTTCCATGTGGGTAGTAGCCATCATCTATAATGAATATGTAACATCCGTCTTAGTCAATTCAATAGACTCAGACGCATGATTCTGATCTAGTCCAGGACTATTATGAAAAGGTAAGGGCCATCTATAGAGCAGAACTGTTGACTAAAATCTAAAGATAGACATCTAAACAGAGAATTAAGCAGTAAGAAGATTATCAGTCAATCCTATACATGCAGTGTTAAATTCATCACCAAATTCAATGGATTTTCAAATAGGATAACAGAAGTTCTTAATCGGCAATGGAATGTGTTGATGTGTGATACACATTTGAATAAGCACCTAACATCAAAGGTGCCGGTTGTTTTCCGTAGAGCAATTAACATTAAAAATCAACTAGCTTCTGGCAGATTAAGAGATTCTGAATATACAGTGGCCGCCTTTAGTCTAAATCGGCTGGATCCGCGGCTCTCTGATAATCTCGGTCAGATGCGTTTTTTTTTTTGGTCCGGATTGAATTGCGTTATTTTAGCGCTCGTGATATTAGCATTTTTTTCTCGCTGTCTGCAATACTGCAATGCCGTGTAAAAACTCAGGGGGGCGTTTGCGAGCTGTTGTCTTGGAAGTCTAATACCTTCGCAGTTCAACCTACGTCAGTACACAATCTGTGTGTGCGTGCGCAGTAATTGTAAATTTGCATATTTAAAGTATACATGCATTTGCAGTGCTGTACTGTACAGTATGTCACATTTGAAAATTGTTGAAACGCATAGGCGTGCACAGTACTGTAACAGTGTCACATTTCGGCATATCAGGCTCTCCTCCCCTCGCTCAGGATAATGAACTGCACTGCAGGATCATTTCAACTTCTTATCTTCTCTACAGTGCAGTACACCTCTCAAATACCATTCCTTTGAATGTGTGTCTTTCTGGTTTCAATCACATTCCTGCTTGACAGCAGGTGATTACTGCGCATGCGCCTGTAACTTCGCCCACCACTGCTTGCTTGAGTAAGTGACCAAAAAAAAAAATTCTAATTTTTTTATTTTTATTTTCTCCACAAGCCTGCAAAGACCATCTATGATGATATTCAATCTGTCCTGTAGCTTTTGACTGCGACCCTGTGCGTTTGACTGCACATGGTTGATTTGTGTGCTTTTTACGTACTGTATTTGGGGGTGTAGGGATGATATTATTATGATGAACTGCCTTTTGAAATTACAGTATGTCATTATCTTGGAACTTCATGCAGCTGTACCCTATAGCCCCCTCCCCTACGCACACACACAAGGCTCGCTCAAGGTTTTGAAACTCTTATCGGCAGACACCTCCACAGAGTCATTCACTTTCTGAAGCTTGTCATTGTGTTTTTAATCTGTCCCTAGCCTGCGTGTAATCCTCTTTGGGATGGGAGCTAGCTGATTACTGCGCATGACTCACCAAACCCACCCCCCCTCCAACACTTTGAGGCTCTGTTTGCTTTAACGCTTTGGGAAAATCCCTTCTCGAATTTGATATGTAAATCTGATTTGCACAGCACTGTGAGAATTGAGAGTTAAAATAACCATTAACTGATTCATGTTGTTTTGTCATTCATGCTTTTTCTTTGGTGTACTGTAGGTGTGGTGAAACTACACGTGTGGACTGTTCCCTGACCTCGGCTACAGGCCGTCTTGCCACACCTTCCGAAAAAGAGAATACCCCTTTAAATTAACTGTCCAGTCATAAGTTTTATCCCACCATGTTTCAGTAATGCCTATGATATCATACTGCTCCCTTGTAGCTATTAATTCAAGCTCCCCCATTTTATCTGCCAGGCTTCTTGCATTAGCAAGCATGCATTTAAGTTTTTTTCAGCCTGTACTATTATCTTATCTGCTCCTTCCTTTCTGCTCCCACTTGGTTTAGTCTTTAGAAGTTTTCTGGTATTATCTCTATTTACTATGGGCATCTCACTGCTTGTCAAACTTGCACTTGCCCCCATTCTACCTCCATACCACCTTGTATCCTCATCTATTCCATTTAGTTCATTATCTGTTTCATTCCCCTCCCCCCTCCATCCTAGTTTAAAATCTCCAACCTTTTTAGCATTCTCCCCACTAGCACAGAAGATCCCTCTTCATTGAGGTGCAATCCGTCCCTAGAATATAGATGGCACCTCTCAGAAAAGGAGTCCCAGTGCTCTAAAAACCCAAACCCCTCTTTCCTACACCACTTTCTTAACCATGCATTAACCTCCCTGATCTCTGACTGTCTCCCTGCGGTAGCGCATGGCACTGGTAGTATTTCAGAAAATACTACCTCGGAGGTCCTTGCCTTAAACTTTTGGCCTAGATCCCTGTAATCATTTTTTAGGACCCTCCATCTTTCTCTAACTTTGTCATTGGTGCCAACATGTACCAAGACATAAACTTAACATGGCAAAAAAAAGAACTCCTCATACTTCATCCCAAACCTGGCCACACTACCTCCTTTGATATTACTGTTGGAAGTACTATCATTCACCCACTAGCCCAAGCACGCTGCCTAGGGGTCATACTCGACTCCTCCCTCACATTCAAAATGTTTCTAAAACCTGCCGCTTTCGCCTCCACAATATTACAAAGATACGCCCTTTCCTCTGTTGCTCGAATGCTAAAAAGTTTGACTCTCATTCTCTCCCATCTTGATTACTGTAATCTCCTGCTGCCCGGCCTTCCTGCCTCTCACCTGTCTCCCCTACAATCTATCCTAAACGCTGCTGCCATAATCACTCTACTGTTTCCTAAATCTGTCTCGGCGTCTCCCCTACTGAAATCCCTTTCCTGGCTTCAGATCAAATCCCACATCTCGCCCTCAATTCTCCTGACTTTTAAAGCTTTACACACTTCTGCTCCTCCTTAGATCTCAGCCCTAATTTCTCGCTATGCACCATCCCGACTCTTGCGTTCTTCTCAAGAATGTCTTCTCTCTACCCACTTTGTATCTAAAGCCTCTCCCGCCTTAAACCTTTCTCACTAACTGCTCCACACCTCTGGAATGCCCTTCCCCTCAATACCCAACTAGCACCCTCTCTATCCACCTTTTAGACTCACCTTAAGACACACTTTCTTAAAGAAGCATATGAGTAGCACCGTAGATATTACTAGTCATATGATACATAAAGCTTGGCCCCCTGCAGACACACCTACCAGAATGCCCTCCTATTGTCTCTGTAGTTCTCCCCACCAATTAGATTATACGCTCCTCGGAGTAGGGGCTCCTCTTCCAAAATGTTACTTTTATGTCTGAAGCACTTATTTCCATGATCTGTTATTTGTATTATTTGTTATTTATATGATCACCACGTGTATTACTGCTGTGAAGCGCTATGTACATTAATGGCGCTATATAAATAAACAAACAAAAGATGTAGTGTTGCACACCTATATGATGCAAATAAATAGCAGTATGATACTTGTGTTTAGCACTGGTGCACCTGGTTCAGGGAAAAACCTAACTGGAGAAATCCTGTATATGGAAGTAAGAAGGTGATCCAGGGCACAGCGTATTTTAGCAAAAAAATAACACTGTGTTATGACAGAATACATTTTTTTTTTGCTGAAATCCGCTGTGCCCTGGATCACCTTCTTACTGCTATATAAAGGCATATATACATATAAGTACTGTCTCACACTTTAATCTGGTCTGTAACTGTTTCATACGCCCATAATATATATTTTCTTTATCTGTGCACGCAATGTCTTGTATATAATGTATATCCTGTTCATTTATGCAACTGTATTTGTAACCATGTATTATTTGTCTGAACTCTGTGCCCAGGACATGCTTGAAAACGAGAGGTACAGTAACTCTCAATGTATTACTTCCTGGTAAAACATTTTATAAATAAAATAAATAAATAAAGTACTGAGCTGCAGTTGCTGCCCAGCTGTAAACACAGGTGGTGAGTATGAGTTGATTGTGTAACCCCTAGGGGTATAAATACTTGTTAGTGTCACTATTGCAGTAAGGTGAATGGTCTGAGGAGAGGATATGTCTGTCCTGAAACGCCACGTGTTTGCATATACCTGCTCTGATGCTTTGAATACAAAGTAAGTTACTTACAGAAAAGGCTCCTGTGTGCTTCCTGCACCACTTTATTTCTTCATCTTCTCTTTCCCGGAAGTGGAGACACTGACTACATCCAGGTCACAGCTCTGTGTCCTACTGCGCATGCTCACACTAAGGGAATCATGGGAGTTGTAGTTTTTAGACTTCAAAACGGATCACGTGTCACATACTGTGTAGATTAGAAACAAGACAGTAACATTTCCCAGGCACTGTGCTAGGGAAAGATAGTTTCTTCTGCATGTAGATGTGTATACTCCTCTTTGTCCTTAATATATTTCAGTAAAGCTGCTTCAGTTCTTCCCTCTTGGCCATTGTTGATATGAAGGAGGTAACCTGGATATGACATAACCCCTGAGGCTGTAACACAACTAGGGCCGTGCTTATAGTGCCGGCGACGCAACGTCTCCCGAAAACAAACGCATTGCACCGCTTGTGTTTATATTGCGCGGGACGGAGCAACGTCGCCGTCGCGAAAACTGGTAGACGGCAAAATTTGATTTTTCAAGGGCTGTCGCGTCACGTGACGGCCCTTGAACAAATCAAGTTGCCGGAATCCCGCGCCGGCCGGCGAAATATACAGTGGCGGCCGCCTTTAGCCTAAATCGGCTGTATCCGCGGCTCTCTGATAATCTCGGTCAGATGCATTTTGTTTTATTTTGGTCTGGAGTGAATTGCGTTATTTTAGCGCTCGTGATATTAGCATTTTATTCTCGCTGTCTGCAATACTGCAACGCCGTCTAAAAACTCAGGGGAGCGTTCACGAGCTGTTGTCTTGGAAGTCTAATACATTCGCAGTTCAACCTACGTCAGTACACAGTTTGCGTGTGCGCGCGCAGTAATTGTAAATTTGCATATTTACAGTATACATGCATTTGCACTGCTGTACTGTATGTCTCATTTGAAAATTGTTGAAACGCATAGGCGTGTACAGTACTGTAACAGTGTCACATTTCGGCATACTGTATACAGCGCTCTCCCCCCGCTCGGACACACACAGGATAATTTACTGCACTGCAGGGTATTTCAACTTCTTATCTTACCATTCGTTTGAACATTCCTTTGAACGTGTGTCTTTCTGGTTTCAATCACATTCCTGCGTGACAGCAGATGATTACTGCGCATGCACCTGTAACTTCACCCACCACTGCTTGCTTGAGTGAGAGAGACCCAAAAAAAAAAAAAAATGATTCGATTTTTTTTATTGTTATTTTCTCCACAAGCCTACAAAAACCATCTTGATATTACGATATCTGTGCTGTAGCTTTTGACTGCGAACCTGTGTGTTTGACTGCACATGGTTGATTTGTGTGCTTTTTACGTACTGTATTTGGAGGTGTAGGGATCAGATTATTATGATGAACTGCCTTTTGAAATTACGTCATTTCTTTGAACTGCTGCACAGCTAATCCTTCATGCAGCCCCCTCCCCCACGCACACACACAAGGCTCGCTCAAGGTTTTGAAACTCTTATCGACAGACACCTCCACAGAGTCATTCATTTTCTGAAGCTTGTCATTGTGTTTTTAATCCGTCCCTAGCCAAGCGTCACCTCACTACGCCTGCGTGTAATCCTCTTTGAGATGGGAGCTAGCTGATTACTGCGCATGACTCACCCAATTCCCCCCCCCCCCCCTCCAACCCTTTTAGGCTTTGTTTGCGGTAACGCTATGGAAAAATCCCTTCTCGAATTTGATCTGTAAATCTGATTTGCACAGCACTGTGAGAATTGAAAGTTAAAAAAACATTAACTGATTCATGTTGTTTTGTCATTCATTCTTTTTCTTTGGTGTACTGTAGGTGTGGGGGGGGGGGTTGTCAATGATTATGATTAGCATGAATGTAAATAAATATTTATTTTATTTTATCAGGAACCAAAAAATACAAATATAAAAATAATCATGAATGATACATAAAGCGGTCTTTATTAAGTTCTTCTGTCAGATGGAAATTGAGGGCCAGTGGATAAACATGAATAATGCACATTTATAATAATATTATTAAATAATATATAATTTATAATATATATATATATATATATATATATATATATATATATATATTGTGACAAACAGCTTACTCCGGGGCTCCGTCGTTTGTCCGGGACCTGGTTTTTCCGTGTGCATGATAGCTCACGGTGGTTGCTGGCACAACGATTCCAGAAGTTGCTAACCAGCAAGTGGATAGCAGCAATTCGGTGTCCGCTCGTGTACATCTCTTTAATTCGCATGCTGAGCTCCTTTGAAATCTTTTTAACAGGCATTTCTGCGAGTAGAAAGAAATACAAACACAAGAATTTATTCGATGTTTAGTCGATGTGTTTTCAATGTGCAGTGAATCCATAAAATGGATGGTGTATTTATACGGTAATGACTCACATTAGAGTACGCCCACTTTCAAAACCTGTACCTCGTCGCCATGCATAAAAGGTTACACATTTTGCATAGCCCACCACTCGATGATCTTTACCTGAACTTGCCCTTGTCCAGATACTGAATTGTGCCATCTGCTTCCATGGATCAACCCCGATTCTACGGACGCAGGAACCAACTCGCCTCTGCCGTGCCTGTCATGCAGAAAAAGCGAAAGGCGGCAGCCATTTCCACGCCAAGGCCAAAGCGACAGGCTAAGGCCAATAAAGAAAACCTTCTGCTGACTCCAAAGGCTAATGGTTTTAATAGATGTCAGCCTTATTGTCAAGAAGAAATACGGTGATGTACACTCAACGCAAAACAAAGGGCAGCCAAACCATCGAACCCGCAGACCACTTCCTCCCATACGCTTCGACGACTCTGCCGCCGCTCTCCCGGAAATCTTCAGTCCGTCTTCTCCACTACTCGTCCTCGACGCTGCCGCCGCCCTCCCGGAAACCCAAAGGCCATCTTCGCCAGTGCTCTTCGACGACGCTGCCACTGGTGCCTCTGAAATCCATGAGTAACTTTCTCCTTTGCGCTTAGACGACTCTGCTGCTTTTCGCCCGGAAATCCAGAGGTCACATTCTCCATCCCTTTTCGACGACGCTGCTGCTTCTCCTCTCCCGGATATCCACAGGTCACCTCGCCACACTTCTTCAACGAGACTGCCACTTCTCTCCATGGAACCCCCATCTCATTCTCTGTAGCACACATCCACCCAGATGTCCACAGCACGCCATGCACAAGAAGCAACTCGTTAGAACGGATGTTGAATGGGATAAGTGTGGATATCCCCGGGAACTCTATTGTGCTTGCAAAGATAGATCTGCTTCTGGAGACCATGCTAAATATGGATCAACGGATGCTAAATATGGATCAATGGATGGAGAAGATGGATCAACGGATGGATGGACGGATGGAGAAGATAGAGACTGACATAGCGGGGATACATAATTTGCTCGGTGTTCATGTCCCTGTATCCCCGGTGCCGAGGCAGGAGGGTGGCATTGATGTGATGAATGGGAGCATCGACCACCTTCCATCACCAAGCACATCCCCTCCACCAGAAGATTTTGTGTACATGTATGCCGTTGAGGAGGAGGATAACATGACAACCCCGTCAAGACCACGCCAGGAGACAACACGGCGACCAAGACAGGAGGAAAGCTTCCTCCCAGACAACCTACCCTCGCCCGCCGCCACAAGCACACCCGCTCACAGAAGAACACCGACCCGACATCATCCTGCGCGATATGCCAACGGCACTCATGGTAAAGTATAGGGTGATGAGTGCTGGTGTACCCCACAAGTATGCCTTGTTACTTTTTAAGCACCATGTGTCCTACTTGATGTACTGCGAGTGAGCCTACAAAGTGAACTACGAAGGAAATCGCGTAAAAAAGACGCTTCCTGACAATTTAAGAAAGACCATTCTGGATGAATTGCAGCTCTTTTTTTCAATTACAGATCCTGTAATGAAAGGCGTTCGAGACTGCATTAATGGCATTTTGCGCCATGCAAGGCATCGGCCATTGGAAGGACAATCTGGTGGGGTACGCATTTGCGTGAGTGTTCAACTATTGTAAATGTTTGGTAAATGTTTTGTTCCAGTCCCCGAGGGCCGCAAACGGGCCCGGTTTTCAAAGGTTATCCTGAAAACCAGGCCTGTTTGTGGCCCTCGAGGACTGGAGTGGTGCAGGCCTGACTGACCTGCACACCATCCCACTGTAAATGTTTTGACCTGCTGTACTTTAATAAAGGAGATGTTTTGTTTTGTATACAGTATTTTATGAATAAAGAGGTTTTTTTTAATAACAGGTAAGACCATACTGTTGTGCTGTACTGTACATGTTTTGACCTGCTGTACTTAAATAAAGGAGATGTTGTGTGTTTTAACTTGTATTAATAAATAAATGTTTTTATATACTGTACTGTACACAAGACCTGCACAATTCCAGTCCCAAAGGGCAACAAACAGGCCCGGTTTTCAAAGGTTATCCTGAAAAACAGGCCTGTTTGCAGCCCTCGAGGACTGGTGTTGTGCACGCCTGACTGACTGCTGTAAATGTTTGACCTGCTGTACTTAAATAAAGGAGATGTTGCGTTTTGTATATTTTATGAATAAAGAGTTTTTTTTAATAACAGGTGCTGTAAATGTTTTTACTTTCTGTACATAAATGTTTTCACTAGCAGTAAACCATACACCTGTTGATGTTTTGAATTGCTGTGCACTTAAAATGTTTTTAAATTGTACAGTATTTGTAAATAAATGTTTTTGTACTCACTCCACCAATAAAAGAACATGTTGATTTGTTTTAAATTGTTCCATTGGCTCCTTTGATACTTTAACAAAATACAGTGTTTCTAGAATGTACACTACTGTCCAGGCATTCTGTACTGTATACTGTAGGCATGCTCAGTACTGCACATCACAAGAGTATTAAAAAAAATAGAAGACACATACTGTACTGTACATTACTGTATGTACTGGTACTGTATAGAAGACACATACTGTATGTACTGCAATAAGTGTCAGGAAATGGGTATTTATACCAGGGGAACCATCTTATGGCTGGTTAAAGCAAACTGGTAATGGGAGACATTAATTTCAATACAAACACAGGACTTTACAGAAAATAAAACAATAAGTGAAACATAGATTACATAAGGATACATAGAGTTATAACACCCAAAACAGAAAAATAGTTATCTTATATATTAAACTATATAGACCTCTAAACATCTATTTAAAAAAAATAATGAAAATATATTCATATCAACCTCGTGTAATAATTAAAAAAACTTAAAAGACATGTGAAAAGCATGTTATAAATCAAATGTCAATTAAAAGGAGAAGTTATTTAGGGACATTGAAATAGAATCATATAGCATGATTCTAGCAGCAGATACAGTATGGGTAATACAATTTAAGGTACCCGTAAGAAAATTTATTAAATATAAGGATGTTGCTGACCACAATAGTTTAGATAGTATTAAATTATCAAGATATTAGAGTATTTTAAGTATTAAAAATATTTAATTACCATACAAGTTTCCATCAGATAATGCAGATATAACCCAAATAATTGCGGGCTTTTGTTACAAGGATCGTAATAAACTGATTTAAAGAATATACAAGGATGATGCTGACAACAAAGTTTAGAATATACATTATAATTTTTTTTGGTATTTTAAGTATGAAATATTTAATACCATACAGTTTTTTTCATCTGATCTGCCAATACAAGAATAGTATATAAACAGTAAACCGGATGACACAGCAGGATCAGTGCTTTCATGCAATTTAGCAAACATCTAACTCAAGGTATATAATATACAGTTTACAAAAAAATGGGACAGCTCCCAATCCACATTCAGACCTTGTGGTTTGATTGATCATCACCTTTCTTCTCACGCACAATTACTTTAGGTATGACTCACAATTTTATTGCAACTCACGGGCACATGCAATGGGTACGTCTTTTGCACCATCTTATGCAAATCTTTCATGGGATTTTGGGAATCATTTTTTATTTATAGTGATCTAATGTTTAGGCAGCACATTCGCTTTTTTCGTCGGTTATGATGACCTAATTCATTGGGAAGGTGACACACCCACATCTGGATTTGTTGATCCAGTCGTTAAATTCTAATAACTATAACCTACACTTCACGTATGAGCACAGTAGTAACACATACACTTTTGGAATTTTTATTTATTGACATGGAGGGGAGATATTCAGACTGATGTTGTACAGAAAGCCCAACTCAAGAAACACTCATCTGATGGCAAAAGTAACCATTCTTGGCCCCTTAACAAAAGGTATTACCTAAGGGGCAATTTATGCGTCTCAGAAGACGTGTTCGACAGAGGATAATTTGACAACAGGCAAAAGTTGTTACTAGATTTAAAATAGGGGATACCCAGAAAGGATCTAGTGGAAACTGCACACTGGTCAAGGCAATGTCAGGGGAGGCTTCTTTTAACAGTAAGGTTAAGAAGAACAGGGGTAACAGCCCCAATCCGTGCCTCTGTTATCACAAGACAGAGTAGTCAATCAAATGATATTCGTTCATCATAAGTAAAACACTGGAACACACTGAAACTAGACGGGGATTTACATAATATTACAAGTGGAAAGCCCAAATTTGTCTTCCGTAGAGCCAAAACCTACATCATACTGTCACCAAGCCTTTTTACAACACAAATACGGATAAAATCAGTGGAATATCCCTAAGGGCTTTTTCCAATGTGGAGGGTTGTTTGGTAATATGTGCCAATATGCTGACCTACCAAAGTTATTGATTGCCTTATTAACCTAAGGTTCAAAAACAATACAATGTTTTATTAACTGCAATAGCAGTCATAGTGTACATGATTTAGATGCGGGTGCAACAAGACATATATTGGCGTACAGTTAGAACTTTAAAATTAGAATCAGGAACAGTACGGCTAATAAGAGAAAAAGGACTTGTGTGCACCCGGTCCCTCGACATTTCTCTCTGCCCATATGGGGCCTAAAAGGCTTTTCCTTTTTGGTTTGGAACATGTTCCAACCCGACAAGAGAGGTGGCAATAGACTTTAAAACATTAAATCAGAAGAAATGTCATGGATCTTTGCATTGGACAGCTCCACCCACAAGGTCTGATGTGGATTGGGAAGCTGTCCATTTTTTGTAAACTGTATATTATACCCTGAGTTAGATGTTGTAAATTGTGAAAGCACTGATCCTGCTGTCGTATCCGGTTTACTGTTTATTACTATTCTTGTATTGGCGTATCAGATGAAAAAAACTGTATGGTGGTAGTAAATATTTTCAATACTTAATACTCAAAAAAATTTATAATGGTATATTCTATAAACTATTGTGGTCAGCATCATCCTTGTATATTCTTTAAATCAGTTTATTACTATCCTTGTACAAAAGCCGCAATTATTTGGGTTATATCTTGGCATTATCTGATGGAAAACTGTATGGTATTAAAATTTTTAATACTTAAAATACTCTAAATATCTTGATAATGTATATTCTAAACTATTGTGGTCAGCATCATCCTTATATTTAATATAAATTATTCTTACGGGTACCTTAGAATTGTATACCATACTGTATCTGCTGCTAGAATCATGCTATATGATTCTATTTCAATGTCCTAAATAAGCTTCTTCTGTTTTAATTGACATTTGATTTATAACATGCTTTCACAGTCTTTAGTATTTTTTAATTTATTTAACAAGGTGATATGAATATATTTAATTAATTAATTTTTTAAATAGATGTTTAGAGGTCTATATAGTTTAATATGATAAGATAACTATTTATGTCTGTTTGGTGATAACTCTATGTATCACTTAGTAATCTATGTTTATCACTTATTTGTTTATTTTCTGTAAAGTCTGTGGTTGTATTGAAATGTAAATGTCCCATATACCAGTTTGCTTTAACAGCACTAAGAGGTTCCTGGTATAAATACCCATTTACCTGACACTTATTGGATTGTATATCACTTGCTGCATTCGGCAATAGAGGGGTTAAACCCTTCTGTATTAGGCCCTGTGAGCCGCTCCCTCCAAATTTGCATAATACTAATTGGTCAAGATCACATTATAGTGGGCGTGTAATTTCAACACTTGCGCGGGAGCATATGGGTATTTAAGGTAATCTATGCGCTGCAGTATAGCACTCTTTGAAAAAGGCGTCAGACAAACGCGTCAGAGAATTGTTCTGTCATTTTAATTCAGGGCTTTTATGCGATTAAAGTTTTTTGTTGCACGCCGACCGCCCAGCCTGGTATTTTCACTGCAGTGCTCCAAAATCTCCCCTTCCTCTTCACACTACCGGCTTTCTACTGATAGGACGGATGCACGCCAAAGAGAACAGTGGTGAGGTTTCCTTCCTCCCGGAACGAACAGTCAACAGCGCACAGGCTGAGACAGCCCGTGAGTCTCTGCACTCCCTGCTCAGGACCCGTGGAAACACGTGACCCGCCAGAGAAGGAACCGCCGGATGGGACAAGCACTCCGGTCAGGTTAGAGGTCTCTCTTTCCCTATAGCGGTTTTCTTCTATGTGCCTGAGCTTACATTATACATGACGTATACGAAACTGATGCACTTAATGGGGGAACCTTCACACTGATCTGAATTACCAAAAACCACTGATCCCTTGAAGACTGTGATAACGGTCTTCAGCAAACACCATTTGAGCACCCTTTGGGTTACTCCCTTACAAACTATGTAACTCAAATATATACTGGTACGTTCAATACTTGTCGTGTTGTATTGTATGTCTTTATTTATATAGCGCCATAAATGTTACATAGCGCTTCACAGTAGTAATACACATGGTAATCAAATAATAAAATAACAGATAATATAAAACAAATCATGGGAATAAGTGTTTAGACATAAAAGTAACATTAAGGAAGAGGAGTCCCTGCCCCGAGGAGCTTACAGTCTAATTGGTAGGTAGGGAGAATGTACAGAGACAGTAGAGGGAGTTCTGGTAAGTGCGTCGCAGGGGGCCAATATTTATGTATCATGTGTTCAGAATATCCCACAGTGCTATTCAAATGCTTCTTAAGCAAGTGTGTCTTAAGGTGGGTCTTAAAGGTGGATAGAGGGGGTGCTAGTCGGGGTATGAGGGAAGGGCATTCCAGAGGTGTGTTTGGGTCAGTCAGTGAAAAAGGTTTAAGGCGGGAGAGGGCTTTAGATACAAAGGGGGTAGAAAGAAGACATCCTTGAGAAGAACGCAAGAGTCTGGATGGTGCATAACAAGAAATAGGCGTGAGTGTACTTGAAGGAGGCAGAAGAGAGTGTAAAGCTTTAAAAAGTGAGGAGAAGAATGGATGTGATGATGCGGGATTTGACAATTGCAGCAGATGCCTCCAAATTGGCTTGCAATTTATGTGTGACATTTCTACATTTTGAACCTTAGTCTAATAACATATTTTACTCATTTTAATCCATAGACCGTAAGAATTGTATTCATTCTTGGAGGTACCTGCTATACATGAATTACTTGACAGGGTTAACAAGCTTGAATCTTGTTTTGATCAAAGATGCAACTAAATGGCTCCTTTGTTATTACTTAGGTTTAAATGTAGACTATTCATGAATAAATTGCAAGCCAATTGGGAGAGCATGGAATTGTATTTTGTTCTCCATATAATGTAAGGTAATCTTTCACAGGTCCACACTCTATAAAGGGAGAAGTGGAGGTTCTATGTTCATGTTCCCAGATATTAAGATGGGCTGAAAATATGCTACTGTCACATTTTGTAGTTCTTTTTCTACCATATTGGAATACACTCCATTATTGGAATAAACTGGTGTATAATGGTTCTTAAAGGTTCAATCCTCCCAATAATAAAATGAGTGTGTATAAATGGGATGTCCTTTAAAAAGGCGTAGTCGACATGCGGTCCCTCCAGGCATAAATATTTCATGGCCCCATATGTGAACCTACAAAAAGTACAGGCAGCACTACCAAAAGGATGTATATGTGAGTTGTGAAGTAGGTGCAGGGGAATAGTGCAGGAACCCTAAACCTTCCTAAATATAAACAAATACACAAAGAAATAAAACAATATGACATTGGGTATATGCCAAAAAAAGTAATATATTAAACACAATAAGTTGCTATATACAATGCTGTCTTCTCGCAAACAAATAAGGATATACCTAAATATATAAACCAATATGGTGGTTGGGGGGCGGAAGGGAGGAAGGGAACGACTTGAAGTCGAAGGGGGAAGGGGGTATATGACAACAGTGCAAAAGAGAAATGTGGTAGGATAAGGGGGCAACATTTGGGTAAGAACAGTCTGAAAGGGGCATCCTGCCCGAAACGTGTTGCCTCACTATCCTACCACATTTCTCTTTCACACTGTCTATACCCGCTCTTCAACCTTTCCCCGCCACTTCTATTTTGAAGACTTTATTTGCACTATGTTGCATTTCTATTGTCTTTATTACATATTGACACCTGCGCTCCTTACACCTGAGACTTCAATGCTCAGCGATACTAATCGGGGGCAATGGATCCTCAGCAGGGCTCACTATTCTCTCCTGTATCGCCGATGAGGACAGAGATCTCAGTAGAGCTCACAACCTCTCCTGGCATTGCAGAAAGAAGTCCGGTCCGACGACCGCAGCCGGTACACAAGCCAAACAGAGCAACGTCTCTGCACCTCACCCAGCATCAAAACTGTACTCACTGCATCAATGCGTCACAACGTCTGACACATGACTCTCAAGGGATAATTGGCTAGTGGCTATGATAGGTGTATATAGTCTGCACAATATCGGTGTAAGTGATACATTTGTAAAAAAAAAAACAGCTGGTGCCAATCCACATCGTGTACGGAGGTGAAAGTCAATCATAAAAAAATAAAAATAGATAATGATTATATGGAAAATCACATAGAATTACAAAAACACTGTATTTATTGTCTTCTTGCTAATGTAAATGCTTAATGATAAAATTTATAAAATATAAAATAAAGCTAATAAATAATAACATGACATTTAGATGCCTCCAAATCCCAAATTAAACAACATGATATGCATCAGATGAATTCGTTTCTGTGCAAAGGGGAGAGGTAAACAAATAGAGTAAAAATTAGCATAAACCGATAAATTATGCAAATTTGATAATGACAGGTGGAAATATAATTATGAAACATAATTGCAATAATGTTTATGCTGAGAGCGAGAGTCAAACCTAGAGGTATGACAAAATAAACTATATCATATTTAATTTATAACACTAATGAACATTAATAAGAGATTATTAGCAGCGGCAAAGGGAAGAGGGGAATAAACTGAAGCGACAGGGGCAACAATGTATAAATGTATAAATGTATGACACTACACTAGGAACTCCTTGATGAAAGCACAGGAGGGGCGTGACACCCATGGGAGGAGGATCCTTTTTGTTCGTGGAGCGTATCTTTTTTATTTAGTCTTAATAAAGAGTTTTTTACTCTACTTTTTGGCTGTTGAGTTCTGCTCCTTTAGGAGCAGCTGTTCTTCTGTTCATCTGTTTTTGCTGACACTATTCAGGATACTGGGTGTCTATGCACTCGTTTAGTCCTAGTGGCACCAAAGTGCCAAAAGGTAAATCCAATAGGACTCACGGGTGCAGTGTCATGAACCTGTCCCCCTAGTTTAGAACAGGGATAGATTCAATACAATAAGCCTAATACTAGCGGGATCTTTCACAGTTGAAAAGTGTCTTGGAACACTAAATGTGAGGACCCCTTTATTATTGCCGGCGTTGCTCCAAAAATCTAATACATAGAAAAACATTTTGTATGTCCAATGTATGGATGATACATGCATAAGAAACAGTTGCATACATAAGACACAGTTTATGGAAATTTTGATAGAATGCATTGATCCATGGAAGAGGAACAAGAACGAGTTACCAGAGGTGAGATATTTGACACTGAGACATATGACTGCCACATCTGTGATTCCCACAGGGGGCAGGACAAGAGTTCACAGTACTGTCGCGGCCCCGTTTATTCTAAAACATCACGCATTTTCCGGGATTTTTTTCTGAGAATGCACCCTTCACCGGGTGCATGCGCATTCATATGCGTTCTTAGCCGTGGTGTCATGCGCGGGTCATGCGCGGTTGATGCTGCGGTTCATGCGTTTATTGAGAATGGTTCGGATTTAATAGGTTGCAATTCTTCGCATGTCCGCCAAATGGCAGATATTCAGGAATTGTAATGCGCATGCGCTTCAGTATATGTGTCGACTTGCAGGTGTTTTCGTTTAAAAAGATACCACAGTGAGCTATTGTAATTGCTGTGGAGCTGAAGGAAGAGGTTACAATAATGTATCAATTGGCTTTTCATATAAAGAAAGACAAAGACAGTTTCTGTTATTCTCCAGAGACCCGCGCCATGAGTGTTCAAGTGCAGTCCATGTTCCAAAAACCCGACAGAACGTACACGTATTTAATATGGGCCGCGATAATGCAACAGATGATAAGATGGCAACAGTTGATCAAATTTATCAGTATTTTATCGGAAACTATGACTTTTACAAATTTTCGCCAGCTCCTCATGTGTGGAAGCGTGTCAATAAGGAAAAGGTTATGTAGCGATCCATGTTTTATCGTATTGATCCTGAATTTATTGGAGGGTATTTGTGTGTATCACCGGGTTTTTTGTATCTATGATCATGCAGATGGCAAAAGGCGAAGGCCGTGTTAAAACCAACTAAAAATGACAGGCGCTGGCAAGCAATGCGCCAGCACCAGCACCAGCTTCCAATAACAGTCCCACCGTCAGTGAGTGACAACCCTGCTGTCTGTCCACGCACGGATACCTGTAGCCGAGCCGGATTTCGCGTGCAGTTTCGAGCAAGCTTGCATGTACCTAAGCGATTTCCGCCTCATCAGCTGACTACAGGTGTAGTAGTCCCGCTGCCAACTGTCAACGTGTATGATCAAGAATACTGGACTGGCAGTGGCCGGCGCCGGCGGCCAGCTGAATGGGAAATTCTATGGTGAGTAATGTTGCCGTTATATTTTTGTTTTTTATTTATTTTGAAAATATCAATATCGGTGCGTTCAAAAGTCAAGCGATTCTCCGTAAGCAATATCATTGGCTGAGCGGCTTCTCAGTACTGCAGATACTGAACAATTGGTGGAACGCTAAGCGTCGTATGCGCATTGGAACCTTCTTGAAATGCAAATGGCGTACACATCGACGGTAGGCGCATGCGCATGTGAACGGGAGAAAATAATTGGTGGGACTGACTGGGAAACTCTTAGGAGCTGACATTACAGTAAACTTTTCTTTTTGTTTTGCACATTGCTGATCGGATTTAAAAAAACCACGTACCGGAGTCTACAGTTTAGTGGCCGTGTTGTATTGATTAGGATAGAAACCTGAAACAGTATGCTGATGTTTTTCGACCGTTAGTAAGTATACAATACTTTTTATATAATATATGTATAATAACCCGAAAAAATAAAAAGTATGCATTATTCTACAAGTATATGCAGGCCTGACTGACCTGCACACCATCCCACTGTAAATGTTTTGACCTGCTGTACTTTAATAAAGGAGATGTTTTGTTTTGTATACAGTATTTTATGAATAAAGAGGTTTTTTTTAATAACAGGTAAGACCATACTGTTGTGCTGTACTGTACATGTTTTGACCTGCTGTACTTAAATAAAGGAGATGTTGTGTGTTTTAACTTGTATTAATAAATAAATGTTTTTATATACTGTACTGTACACAAGACCTGCACAATTCCAGTCCCAAAGGGCAACAAACAGGCCCGGTTTTCAAAGGTTATCCTGAAAAACAGGCCTGTTTGCAGCCCTCGAGGACTGGTGTTGTGCACGCCTGACTGACTGCTGTAAATGTTTGACCTGCTGTACTTAAATAAAGGAGATGTTGCGTTTTGTATATTTTATGAATAAAGAGTTTTTTTTAATAACAGGTGCTGTAAATGTTTTTACTTTCTGTACATAAATGTTTTCACTAGCAGTAAACCATACACCTGTTGATGTTTTGAATTGCTGTGCACTTAAAATGTTTTTAAATTGTACAGTATTTGTAAATAAATGTTTTTGTACTCACTCCACCAATAAAAGAACATGTTGATTTGTTTTAAATTGTTCCATTGGCTCCTTTGATACTTTAACAAAATACAGTGTTTCTAGAATGTACACTACTGTCCAGGCATTCTGTACTGTATACTGTAGGCATGCTCAGTACTGCACATCACAAGAGTATTAAAAAAAATAGAAGACACATACTGTACTGTACATTACTGTATGTACTGGTACTGTATAGAAGACACATACTGTATGTACTGTAATACATGTAGAATAAATGCATACTTTTTATTTTTTCGGGTTTATTATACAGTATATATATAAAAAGTATTGTATACTTATACTATACGGTCGAAAAACATCAGCATACTGTTTCAGGTATTCTATCCTAATCAATAACAACGGCCACTAAACTGTAGACTCCGGTACGTGGTTTTTTAAATCCGATTCAGCAATGTGCAAAAACAAAAAGAAAAGTTTTACTGTAATGGTCAGTCTCCTAAAGAAGTTCCCAGTCAGTCCCACCAATTATTTTCTCCCGTTCACATGCGCATGCGCCTACCGTCGATGTGATGACGCGCATTTGCATTTCAAGAAGGTTCCAATGCGCATACGCTTAGCGTTCCACCAATTGTTCAGTATCTGCAGTACTGTAGAAGCCGCTCAGCCAATGATATTGCTTACAGGAGAATCGCTTGACTTTTGAATCGCACCGATATTGATATTTTCAAAATAAATAAAAAACAGAAAAATATACGGCAACATTACTCACCATAGAATTTCCCATTCAGCTGGCGCCGGCGCCGGGCCACTGCCAGTCCAGTATTCTTGATCATACACGTTGACAGTTGGCAGCGGGACTACTACACCTGTAGTCAGCTGATGAGGCTGGAAATCGCTTAGGTACATGCAAGCTTGCTCGAAACTGCACGCGAAATCCGGCTCAGGCTACAGGTATCCGTGCGTGGACAGACAGCAAGGGTTGTCACTGACGGTGGGACTGTTATTGGAAGCTGGTGCTGGTGCTGGCGCATTGCTTGCCAGCGACTGTCATTTTTTAGTTGGTTTTAACACGGCCTTTCGCCTTTTGCCATCTGCATGATCATAGATACAGGAAAAACCCGGTGATACACACAAATACCCTCCAATAAATTCAGGATCAATACGATAAAAACATGGATCGCTACATAACCTTTTCCTTATTGCACGCTTCCACACATGAGGAGCTGGCGAAAATTTGTAAAAGTCATAGTTTTCGATAAAATACTGATAAATTTGATCAACTGTTGCCATCTTATCATCTGTTGCATTAATCGCGGCCCATATTAAATACGTGTACGTTCTGTCGGGTTTTTGGAACATGGACTGCACTTGAACACTCATGGCGGCGGGTCTCTGGAGAATAACAGAAACTGGTCTTTGTCTTTCTTTAATATGAAAAGCCTAAATTGATACATTATTGTAACCTCTTCCTTCAGTCCCAAGGCCAATTTACAATAGCTCACTGTGGTATCTTTTTTAAACGAAACACCTGCAAGTCGACACATTACTGAAGCGCATGCGCATTACAATTCCTGAATATCTGCCATTTGGCGGACATGCGAAGAATTGCAACCTATTAAATCCGAACCATTCTCAATAAACGCATGAACCGCGCATCAACCGCGCATGACCCGCGCATGACTCACGGCTAAGAACGCAATATGAATGCGGCATGCACCCGGTGAAGTGCGTAGCATTCAGAAAAAAATCCCGGAAAAATGCGGTGATGTTTTAGAATAAACGGGGCCGCAGCAGTACTGTGAACTCTTGTTCTGCCCCCTGTGGGAATCACAGATGTGGCAGGTCAAGATGTCTCAAGTGCAAATATCTCACCTCTGGTAACTCGTTCTTGTTCTCTTCCAATGGATCAATGCATTCTATCAAAATTTCCATAAACTGTTGTCTTATGTATGCAACTGTTGTCTTATGCATGTATCATCCAATACATTGGACATACAAAATGTTTTCTATGTATTAGATTTTTGGAGCAACGCCGGGCAATAATAAGAGGGGTCCTCACATTTAGTGTTCCAAGACACTTTTCAACTGTGAAAGATCCCGCTAGTATTAGGCTTATTGGTATTGAATCTATCCCTAGTTCTAAACTAGGGGGGACAGGTTCATGACACTGCACCCGTGAGTCCTATTGGATTTACCTTTTAGGCACTTTGGTGCCACTAGGACTAAACGAGTGCATAGACACCAGTATCCTAGAATAGTGTCAGCAAAAACAGATGAACAGAAGAACAGCTGCTCCTTAAAGGAGCAGAACTCAACAGCCAAAAAGTAGAGTAAAAAACTCTTTATTTAGACTAAATAAAAAAGATACAGCATCCACGAACAAAAAGGATCCTCCTCCCATGGGTGTCACGCCCCCTCCTGGTGCTTTCTCAAGGAGTTCCTAGTGTAGTGTCATACATTTATACATTTATACATTGTGTGCCCCTGTCGCTTCAGTTTAGTCTCCTCTTCCCTTTGCCGCTGCTAATAATCTCTTATTAATGTTCATTAGTGTTATATAATTAATATTGATATAGTTTATTTGTCATACTCTAGGTTTATGACTCGTGCTCTCAGCATAAACATTATTGCAATTATGTTTCATAATTATATTTCCACCTGTCATTATCAAATTTTGCATAATTTATCGGTTTATGCTAATTTTTACTCTATTTGTTTACCTCTCCCCTTTGACACAGAAACGAATTCATCATGATGCATATCATGTTGTTTAATTTGGGATTTGGAGGCATCTAAATGTCATGTTATTATTTATTAGCTTTATTTTATATTTTATAAATTTTATCATTAAGCATTTACGATTAGCAAGAAGACAATAAATACAGTGTTTTTGTAAAGTCTATGTGATTTTCCATATAATCATTATCTATTTTTTATTGATTGACTTTCAAGCCTGTACACGATGTTGATTGGCAGCAGCTGTTTTTTTTTTTTACAAATGTAGTCACTTACACCGATATTGTGCAGACTATATACACCTATCATAGCCACTAGCCAATTATCCCTTGGAGAAGTCATGTGTCAGACGTTGTGACGCATTGATGCAGTGATGTACAGTTTTGAGGCGTGGGTGAGGTGCAGAGACGTTGCTCTGTTTGGCTTGTGTACCGGCTGCGGTGCGTCGGACCGGACTTCTTTCGGCAATGCCAGGGAGAGGTGTGAGCTCTACTGAGATCTCTGTCCTCATCGGCGATACAGGAGAGAATAGTGAGCCCTGCTGAGGATCACATTGCCCCAGATTAGTATCCGGCTGAGCAATTGAATGTCTCAAGGTGTAAGGGAGCGCAGGTGTCAATATGTAATAAAAGACAAATAGAAATGCAACATAGTGCAAATAAAGTCTTCAAAATAGAAGGTGGCGGGGAAAAGGTTGAAGGGAGCGGAGTATATGACAGTGTGAAAGAGAAATGTGGTAGGATAAGTGAGGCAACGTTTCGGGGCAGGATGCCCCTTTTTCAGACCTGTTCCTTACCCAAAATGTTGCCCCCTTATCCTACCACATTTCTCTTTTGCACTGTTGTCATATACCCCCTTCCCCCTTCGACTTCAAGTCGTTCCCCTTCCTTCCCTTCCGCCCCCCAACCCACCCATATTTGGTTTATATATTTAGGTATATCCTTATTTTGTTTGCGAGAAAACAGCATTGTATATAGCAACTTATTGTGTATTCAATATATTACTATTTTTTGGCATATACCCAATGTCATATTGTTATTATTTCTTTGTGTATTTGTATTATATTTAGGAAGGTTTAGGGTTCCTGCACTATTCCCCTGCACCTACTTCACAACTCACATATACATCCATTTTGGAGTGCTGCCTGTACTTTTTGTAGGTTCACATAATGGGGCCATGAAAATATTTATGCCTGGAGGGACACGCATGTCTAGCTACGCCACTGTTTAAAGGACATCCCATTTATAACACTCATTTTATTATTGGGTGGGAATTGAACCTTTAAAGAACCATTATACACCAGTTATTCTCAATAATGGAGTGTATTCCAATATGGTAGAAAAAGGAAACTAAAATGTGACAGGATGCATATTTTCATGCCCATCTTAATATCTGGGAACATGAATACATAGAACCTCCACTTCTCCCTTTATAGAGTGTGGACCTGGTGAAAAGATTAGCCTTACATTTATGGAGAACAAAAATACAATTCCATGCTCCTCCCAAATTGGCTTGCAATTTATTCATGAATAGTCTACATTTTAAACCTAAGTAATAACAAAGGAGCCATTTAGTTGCATCTTTTGATCAAAACAAGATTCAAGCTTGTTAACCCTGTCACAGTAAATTCATGTATAGCAGGTACCTCCAAGAATGAATACAATTCTTACGGTCTATGGATTAAAATGAGTAAAATATGTTATTAGACTAAGGTTCAAAATGTAGAAATGTCACACATAAATTGCAAGCCAATTTGGGAGCAGTGCTGCAATTGTCAAATCCCGCATCTCACAATCCATTCTTCTCCTCACTTTTAAAGCTTTACACTCTTCTGCCCCTCCTTACAGTACATCTCAGCCCTAATTTCTTGTTATGCACCATCCAGACTCTTGCGTTCTTCTCAAGGATGTCTTCTTTCTACCCCCTTTGTATCTAAAGCCCTCTCCCGCCTTAAACCTTTTTCACTGACTGACCCAAACACACCTCTGGAATGCCCTTCCCCTCAGTACCCGACTAGCACCCTCTCTATCCACCTTTAAGACCCACCTTAAGACACACTTGCTTAAAGAAGCATTTGAATAGCACTGTGGATATTCTGAACACATGATACATAAATATTGGCCCCCTGCGGACGCACTTACCAGAACTCCCTCCTACTGTCTCTGTACATTCTCCCTACCTACCAATTAGACTGTAAGCTCCTCGGGGCAGGGACTCCTCTTCCTTAATGTTACTTTTATGTCTAAAGCACTTATTCCCATGATTTGTTATTTATATTATCTGTTATTTATTTGATTACCATGTGTATTACTACTGTGAAGCGCTATGTACATTAATGGCGCTATATAAATAAAGACATACAATACAACACGACAAGTAATTGAACGTACAGTATATATTTGAGTTACATAGGTTGGTAAGGGAGTAAACCCTAAAAGGGTGCTTCAAATTGGTGTTTGCTGAAGACCGTTATCACAGTCTTCAAGGGATCAGTGGTTTTTGGTAATTCATGATCAGTGTGAAGGTTCCCCCATTAAGTGCATCAGTTCGTATACAGTCATGTATAATGTAAAGCTCAGGCACATAGAGTAAACCGCTATAGGGAAAGAGAGACCTCTAACCTGACCGGAGTGCTTGTCCCATCCGGCGGTTCCTTCTCTGGCGGGTCACGTGTTTCCAGCGGGTCCTTGAGCAGGGAGTGCAGAGACTCACGGGGCTGTCTCAGCCTGTGCCTGTTGAGCTGTTCGTTCCGGGAGGAAGGAAACCTCACCACTGTTCTCTTTGGCGTGCATCCGTCCTATCAGTAGAAAGCCAGGTAAGTGAAGAGGAAGGGGGAGATGTTGGAGCACTGCAGTGAAAAATACCAGGCTGGCGGCGGCGTGCAACAAAAAAACTTTAATGCGGCATAAAAGCCCTGAATTAAAATGACAGAACAATTCTCTGACGCGTTTCGTCTGAGCGACTTTTTCAAAGAGTGCTATACTGCAGCCATAGATGTACCTTAAATACCCATATGCTCCCGCGCGCGAGTGTTTGAAATTACACGCCCACTGTAATGTGATCTTGACCAATTAGTGATTATGCAAATTTGGAGGGAGCGGCTCACAGGGCCTAATACAGAAGGGTTTAACCCCTCTATTGCCGAATGCAGCAAGTGATATACAATCTCAATAAGTGTCAGGTAAATGGGTATTTATACCAGGAACCATCTTATGGCTGTTAAAGCAAACTGGTATATGGGAGACATTACATTTCAATACAAACCAACAGACTTTACAGAAAATAAACAAATAAGTGATAAACATAGATTACATAAGTGATACATAGAGTTATAACACCAAACAGACATAAATAGTTATCTTATCATATTAAACTATATAGACCTCTAAACATCTATTTTAAAAAATTAATTAATTAAATATATTCATATCACCTTGTGTAAATAAATTAAAAAAACTTAAAAGACATGTGAAAAGCATGTTATAAATCAAATGTCAATTAAAACAGGAGAAGCTTATTTAGGGACATTGAAATAGAATCATATAGCATGATTCTAGCAGCAGATACAGTATGGGTAATACAATTCTAAGGTACCCGTAAGAATAATTTTATATTAAATATAAGGATGATGCTGACCACAATAGTTTAGAATATTACATTATCAAGATATTTAGAGTATTTTAAGTATTAAAAATATTTAATACCATACAGTTTTCCATCAGATAATGCCAAGATATAACCCAAATAATTGCGGCTTTTGTACAAGGATAGTAATAAACTGATTTAAAGAATATACAAGGATGATGCTGACCACAATAGTTTAGAATATTACATTATAAATTTTTTTGAGTATTTTAAGTATTGAAAATATTTAATACCATACAGTTTTTTTCATCTGATACTGCCAATACAAGAATAGTAATAAACAGTAAACCGGATAGACACAGCAGGATCAGTGCTTTCATGCAATTTAGCAAACATCTAACTCAAGGGTATATAATATACAGTTTACAAAAAATGGGACAGCTCCCAATCCACATTCAGACCTTGTGGTAGAGCCTGGCCGCGCGCCCACAAAGCCTGGGAGCGCACGCCAATCAGGAGTCAGGTAGGGGAGCTTTTTTTTTATTTTTTTTTTTTTAGCGCGAGCAGGGAAATTTCAGCGCGAACGGGGGAATTAAAAAAAAAAAACACACGTGCTGCTTGAGCCAATATTTACACGCCCAGGGGTTAAATCCACCCGCCCCGGGCGAGTAAATGTATAGGATTGTCGAACACTGTATATATATATATAGACATAGATAACAGTCTTATAAGAAAAGTCTTATCTGTCTCTTGTAGGGGAAGGCTTCTTTGTTCTCCTGGTGTCCACAACTTTGTGCGATAAGGCAATGTCAGGATCCAGGTTTAGAAGTACTTTCCCCTGTGTCTTGCTGGCAGTGTGCAGTCTCTTTTGGCAGGCTCAAGACGTCTGTGTTCCCTCTGCCAGTCTCATCTGTGAGACTCAGGAACCTCTCCTCTGTCTGTCTCCTTGTTCAGCTCACATGTGTGCTCAGGAGTCTCTCCTTCCTGTCTCAGGAGGAGCCTTTTCTCTAACAAACCTCCAATCAGCCAGGTGCTGGTCAATTAACCAGCACACTGCTGGATTAGAGGCAAGTTTTCTGAACAGGGATAAATCCCCTGTTACAGGGCCATTATAATATCAGTGCCAAGATTTATATAGCTTGTTAGGCCCCATTGGATAGCATTTGCCATACCAGTCAGTTCCTCAAACTAATGTAGACATCTGTACTTATGTCTATGCCCCTTTATATGGGTTTTCTTCTACCATAGAAGAATAAGTGGAGATGAAATTAACCCCTCGTATACCCATGGCAACGCGGTGCCTGTGCGTATCACGCGTGCGGTGCACATCACCTTTGACATCACGGGGCAGAGCCTGAGCGTGGTCTTCCAGCCCGGTAGCGCAGTGCGCGTTACCTGTCTCGTCACAGAGGCATGGCCAAGGCCGATCCTCACAATACCCACCCCCCCCCTCCTTCAGGGGTCGATCTCCAGGCATCCCAGGGATGGTTTGGAGGGAAACCTTTGATGAAAGGCCCGAACAAGCCTAGGGGTGTGAAGTTGGTCCTTAGGGACCCAAGAACACTCTTCGGGGCTGAAGCTCCTAGAAATGAACCAGGTACTGGATTTTGCCATGGGTGAGCCTGGAGTCCAAGACGGTTTGTACTTCGAACTCCTGTTGTCCCTCAACCAAGAGGGGTTCAGGTGGGGGGACCGAAGCTGGAGACTGAGCATCCTGTATGAAGAGTTTGAGCAGTGACGAATGGAACACAGATGGAATCTTCATAGAAGCTGCAACTGTAGCCGGTAGGCCACTGGATTGACTTTCTCGATAATGGGGAAAGGGCCAATGTACCTCGGCGCCAATTTAGCTGTGGGAACCTTAAATCTGATGTTTTTTTGTGGATAACCATACCTTTTGTCCCGGGTTGTATGTAGGAGTGTGACAAAAAGAATAGAGGCTGGGGCGCTCCCTTATGTATTAGGCTTGTGGTGTGGCCTGTTCTGTGATGTATAACCAAATAAGGGGTAGTGTATACTTGCCCTTGTTGTTTTCTGCAGCTGGACCTGTAGAGAAGATAAAGCCCGGAATCTTCTTGGAATTGCAGTAAAATCGGTGGATTGGTCAGCGCACGGGTTTTTGCTCACAAAATGAAAAGAGAAAATAAGGGACACGTGATTAGTGTTTAACCAGACAAAACATTATCCAATAATTTAGTGTGGTCTTCTAAAATGAATAATAAAAAAATGTTTGAATAAAAATGTTTGAATAAAATAAAAGACTTGGCTAAAAGCCTGAATGTGAAGCTTGAATGGAAAGCCTAAATAAACTACTTCATATATTTTTAAAATGTTTTAAAATGGAGTTCTGTGGTTGATGGTGGGATAAGGGATGTAAAATCAAAAAATGCAGGGACGGTGGGGGCGGGTGGTTAGCGCGCTCTTGCGCAGCCTGCTGTCTAACAGGGATGGTGATGCTGGTTTAGCAGTATTACTTTGTCAGAGGCTTATGCAGCCTGCTGTCTGACATAGGATTGGGGAGATGTTGGAGCACTGCAGTGAAAAATACCAGGCTGGCGGCGGCGTGCAACAAAAAAACTTTAATGCGGCATAAAAGCCCTGAATTAAAATGACAGAACAATTCTCTGACGCGTTTCGTCTGAGCGACTTTTTCAAAGAGTGCTATACTACAGCCATAGATGTACCTTAAATACCCATATGCTCCCGCGCGCGAGTGTTTGAAATTACACGCCCACTGTAATGTGATCTTGACCAATTAGTGATTATGCAAATTTGGAGGGAGCAGCTCACAGGGCCTAATACAGAAGGGTTTAACCCCTCTATTGCCGAATGCAGCAAGTGATATACAATCTCAATAAGTGTCAGGTAAATGGGTATTTATACCAGGAACCATCTTATGGCTGTTAAAGCAAACTGGTATATGGGAGATGTTACATTTCAGTACAAACCAACAGACTTTACAGAAAATAAACAAATAAGTGATAAACATAGATTACATAAGTGATACATAGAGTTATAACACCAAACAGACATAAATAGTTATCATATCATATTAAACTATATAGACCTCTAAACATCTATTTTTAAAAATTAATTAATTAAATATATTCATATCACCTCGTGTAAATAAATTAAAAAAACTTAAAAGACATGTGAAAAGCATGTTATAAATCAAATGTCAATTAAAACAGGAGAAGCTTATTTAGGGACATTGAAATAGAATCATATGGCATGATTCTAGCAGCAGATACAGTATGGGTAATACAATTCTAAGGTACCCGTAAGAATAATTTTATATTAAATATAAGGATGATGCTGACCACAATATTTTAGAATATTACATTATCAAGATTTTAAGTATTAAAAATATTTAATACCATACAGTTTTCCATCTGATAATGCCAAGATATAACCCAAATAATTGCGGCTTTTGTACAAGGATAGTAATAAACTGATTTAAAGAATATACAAGGATGATGCTGACCACAATAGTTTAGAATATTACATTATAGAATTTTTTTTGAGTATTTTAAGTATTGAAAATATTTAATACCATACAGTTTTTTCCATCTGATACTGCCAATACAAGAATAGTAATAAACAGTAAACCGGATAGACACAGCAGGATCAGTGCTTTCATGCAATTTAGCAAACATCTAACTCAAGGGTATATAATATACAGTTTACAAAAAATGGGACAGCTCCCAATCCACATTCAGACCTTGTGGGTGGAGGCTGTCCATGCAAAAGATCCATGACATTTCTTTCTGATTTAATGTTTTATATAGGGGGCCTCATTTGCCGCGCATGCGCACTACGCAGATCATCACACCGACAAGCGTGTGAAGCAGAGACGCAGCGCAACCTCTGAATACAGCCCCAGCGCGCGGGGCTTGTTCCTGAAGACTGAGATTACCCCCCTCTTCATCCCATTTGTTGCCCTACCAATAGAAGTGACGATCGTGATCTGGACCATTAAAGTTTTTATATATGTAAGTGCATATTATTATCTTTATTTGTTGTCAATACATATCATATCTCAATCTTGGTGCGCTTTTGTGTTTTTTCTTTTTTCCCTGGGACTTGGTATCGCTGTTGGAGTTTTCCTGCTGGGATCCATATTGGAGGTGGGGGCAGACACCTTCAACACTAAGAGCTGCAAGAGATTAGAGAGGAACCACCATTCCACTATCCTAAAGAGCAAGAGCGCGGACTGGACTCAATTTTCTACACATTAGGTCTACTATGTGTGGATTTTTATTCAAACAGTATAATACCCTCTGAACCTTACTTTAATAAAGTATAAACCTTACACTTTATGCTGCTAAAATGTCTAAGTGTTTTTGTGATGAGGGATAGAATGAGAACTTGTACTTGTTTGTCCCACTAGCCATATGCCTTACACTCTGCAAAACCTGACTTTTAGGCTTTAACAAAACCTCAGTCTTATATGTAACTGGAGCACACCTGAACCCCTATACTGGGTTCAGGGTGATCTGGGCATTAGCTGGTCATCCCCATTAAGCTAGGAACCCCTTGATAGTTTCAGGGACACCTCACATCCCTATGCCCCTTTTACATTTCTGGGTTGTGCTGAAGCAGGGAACTTAGTGGTGAGTCATGCCTTATACAGCTTCTGGGTGACCTGGGCATTACATGAGTATCCCCCTTAACCTAGGGACCTCTTGACTGTGTCAGGGACTCCTCACATCCCTATGCCCCTTTTACCTTTCTTGTCTGTGCTGAAGCAGGGAACTTGGCATAACTGTTTTCAAGGGAGGATTTTTATCAGAGGTCTGTGCCTACAGTATATGTCCCCAAAACCCCCCTTGAAACTCATAGCCTGTGAATCTCCTCTGGGTAGCACTCCTGGAACGGTAAAACACAAATAAATTCCTTATCGTTGCACAATCACATACATTTTATGTAAAACCCATGGGTCCAAGACCTGACACACTAACCCCACAAATATGGTTCAGAGGTAACCAGCTGGGCATAATATCTTTATTGATGGACAGGTTACACCTTCACCGTAAACACTGATTTCATCTTTCTGTTCTACTTGTTACTTACTGCTGGATGCCTGTGGATCACAGAGAAGAAAATTAAAAATACAAAAGTTCCACAAGACCTATAATCATTCTTTAATGCACTTGTCCTCTTACAATCAGCTATATTATTTGCATTTTACTTGATGTCTTAAAGAAGATGCAGTGATGGAGAGGGTATTATACACAAGAATCCGATACATTTGTACTGTATGATATTGGGGGCGCCTTGAATAAGATTTGCATGTTCAATATACTGTAATGTCAAAGTAAAAGTGCCAAGTTATGAAATGAGGAGAAGTGGCCTCAATAGAAAAAGAATAATCATTTTCACATAACCTTTTTCCACAGCATGTGTTTTTTCTTGTTTGCGTGTATACAGTAGTTCTGATTATTGAAGGGATACCTGGAGATTGATAGCAAGTTTCCATGAAGCAAGTGACACCATCTGCATATCTGTGCAGTGTATGGATTTGGTAAATGACAATAACATCTTAGTCTGAAAAGCAGCACATTCACTCCCAGCAGGACCTGACAACTAAGTGAGTACAACTGAAAAATAAATTGGTCCTTAATTGCCGTCCCAAGGCTATTTAACATATTACTAATGTAACCTCAACGCTTTATGAAGACAAAGCCGCACACACAATTCAATATGTACAGTATGCTAATCAAAGTTAATGTATGTATTTTATAATCTGTGAAATCCAACAAAGGTGACCTAAAGATATGAAGAATACACATGTGTATTTAGTGTTCTGTGTCAGTGAATTTAAAGGCTTATTCAGTATGAACTAAAGTGAGCAACCATACTACAACTGACCAAAAACTCCCTTTCAAATTAATGGGAGTTTTCATCTGATACTGTAGTAATTGGATTAGCCACTTTGGAGCTCATAGAATAAGTTCCTAAGGTTCTGTGTTGTTTTATTGGACTACAGTAGATTGTAAAACCACTGACCTTGAAGGTAGAAGCCTATTGTATATTCAATTATATATATATTTTTTACAGTTAATAATTTTATCTTGGAAACAAACTAAAATTAGGAGAATAGTCTTATGTGAACTCATTAGTGCTTGTTACCAGAAGAAGAAAAAAGTGATACAAGTTACATCTATACATCATTGTAGATGTGTGAAGCCAAAAATAAAAGTACAATTCGACATTTAATTTGTAAAAAAAACAAATCGGAAGCCAAATTATTGGAAGTTTATAAAGATTAGTCAACGTGCAAAAAAACAAAGACCCTTGTGATAATACTGCACAAATTTTAGGATTTCAAAAGTTAATGTTCTGTATCAAATATAGAACATTATTGACTATATCTGAAATTAATGTTAAAGTTGTATCCTTTGTCCATCAAAGAAAATTATGTGACATGAAGCTGTAAAATGTACATGACCAGGGAGGCGCGAGCTCCCCCCCTCACCTAGCATTATTTCTATGTAACGTACCAAATAAAGAGAGGACACAGTCTGGAGGTAAAATGGCCGCGGCTTTGTTTATTAATAATAAACATAATCATATCTGAGGTAGCGTGCTGCCCGTCCGCGCCAGAAAGTGCTCGGTGCTGGGCAATGCAAGAGGGGACACCCGGAAGTACGTCCCGGTGACCTGCCCCCTCGCTTCAACCTGCTTTACCAGCCCCGAGCCCCCTCTGGCAGGACAAGCACCTACTCCCCCCCCCCAACTGCCGCCACCGACGGGCCTGTTTAACCCCCCCTTAAATCAGGCCCGTACCGCCATAACCTCGCTCGCTGCCTCCCGACCCCTTCTGCCAAACTTGGCTGCCGCTTTATTGGGGTGCCTTTCCCGCCGAGGTGCCATAATATTTACCGAAATTGGCGTTCGCGCCCTCCCCCTTCATCCCTTTACTGTCCTTCTTATAACATTTGGACTTGGGGTGCTGGCCCCTGCACCCGGCACAGCTATGCTGGAAATGACAATTGGGGAATCTGCATTTTGACTCGTTAAAACCCCAGCATATGCCCGACTGTTTACCGACTGCGCGTCCCCTTCCTGCTCGCCGTTCGAACCATTCCGAACCCTCCTGTGAATTGTTACTGCCAGCGTCCCTTTGCGTGCCTGCCCCACGAGAGGTTGAACCTCCTCCCCCCGAAATGTGATCTAAGTATAAGTCGACATCCTTACGGTCCCACGTAACCACCCCTTAATTCTCCTGCATACTTTGCCTGAATTCCACGTCGTATGTCCACCATCCCATCCCCCCATGTTTTTGAAAAGCCTTCCTGATGATGTCCTATATTTAAACCGCGCGGTGCATAAATGTGGCTGCTTCTCCCCCACTACGCCTGCCAATATCCCAAACGCTTGCACCCAGTTACCAAAAGTGCGTGGGTACAACCGTCTCTCTACATCCTCCTTCTTAGCTTTCCCTTTCTTTTCGGATCTCACTACTGCTTCGTTGTACCCAGGAAGCAACGTCAGTAACTCAATAAAGTCCCCTGCCCAAATTCTTTCCTTCACCTCGTCTGCCAGGTGCGCGCCCAGGGACCGGGTGACCGCTGTATATGAATCACCATATGCCGCATCCCCTACCCTCTTTGATTTTGCCGTTGCAACTGGCACCCCGGTCCCCGCCCCTTCCGCGTGTCCTCCTACTGCACTAGCTGCTGCTGTTACTCCCGCTCCCTGCCCTGACCCCCCCTCTGTTGTTACCTGGCTAGCTGCTGATCCCGCGCCCCCGCTAGGGCCTGCCTCCCCTGCCGTAGCCTGTTCCTGTGTAACCGCTGACGCGCTTGCTGCTCCGGGTTTCGCCCCTGCTGCTGTTCCTCCTTGTGCCTCGCTAGACTTGCCTACACCTGCCGCTAGCAACGCCGCCTGAACGGCCTTTTCCACTATGCTGATCAGTCTCGCCTCGGCATTGTCCGCTGCCCCCGCCACCGAACTCTCCGTTATTGGGGAACCGCGGATGCCTGGCGAGGTAGCCGCTCCTACATGTGTAGCTCTCTTACGTTTACCCTTTGGTGTCCCCGGCGGCGATGTGAACCGCCTGTTGGGACCAACCTCGAGGCCCTTGCCCCTCGGAGTTCTGTTCGCAGGCCCTCCAGGGCGCCCCGTCCGCTTACGAGTCGTGGACGACGTACCAGCGCCGCGAAGCGAGGTCGAACGTGTCCCGACCGGTCCAGCCTTTCCTGTAAGAGAAACAAGATTGAACCACCCCTGCCGGATTCATTCATCCTAACGGAAGCCACCCTCCAGGGCTCCAGCCCATCCCCGCACGCGCCCCACGTGCTCCTCTCCTCCACCTTGGGCACCGTTCGCCCCTACCATGGCCCGTCTGTCGCTCAGGTCGCGGCCCGACCCACACCGCTCTCCCCGCGCCCAGCGGTGGGGGTCTTCCCTCCATGTTGGCCTCATCCCCATGCTCATACCTACGTATATGTATTCATATACATAATTATGCGCATTTTTTTTTTTTTGAGACCAACCGCCACCTTCCGTTCGCTCGCCCACCAGACTGCGTCCCCTTCCCCCCGGCCTGTCCCGTGACCAGGCTGTGGCTTTCCCCCCCATCACCACTGACTTACCCTTTTGCTTCCCTGTAAGCAACATGACTGGCTGTCGTGCTCCGCCGCTTGGACCGCCTTCGTCGCTTGATTATGGCCATGCCTCAGCACACGTGGCCTCCCAACCCGCTTGAGCGCCCTCCTGGCTGCTCGACCCTCCTTGGTTGCTTCCAGGTCCCTGCGTCAACGCCCGCAATTGCTGGTGCAGCCACCCCTCGTCGTGGTCCTGTGCTTCCACCAAGATCCGCATCATACTGGCCTGTAAAGACATTCCCAAAAGCACTGCGTGCCGGTGCTTTGCCTTCCTGCGCAACTGTTGTAATACAAAATTACACGTTACCACTTGCCTATCCATTTTTTTTGTGTACCCATATGTATATACCTATATACACGTATATATACTTATATGCACGTATATCCATGTGCCCATATCCTTCCTTATATATACCTATCTATGCCCATATGCCCGTATATGTACCTATCTCCACGTATATGCTTGTCTATTCTACCATATATGCGTGCCCGCCTACACCCGTAGCCCGGATCCTAATACCTATGAGCGCCCAACGATACCTGACATCCCTACGTGACTTCGGCGTTAAAGAACCATGAAATACCGTATGCACTGTTTAATATTGACAACGTGATAACATGGAGGTGAACTGTTTAATATTGATTGACGTACCATATATAACACTATCCATAACACCTCTCTGACCCCTATAATCTTGACGCATGGTGGCTTTCCTGCGTCCCCTACCCTCGTGACCTGCCCCATCATAACAACCTGAACTAACACTTTTTTTTTTTTTTTTTTTTTTAATATGACCGAACCACCCCCGACCCACATATCTGGCCCATGTTTCTAATGACATGCTATCTAGCCCCCCGCGTCTGGCGACTACTTATATCCTAAGCCAAGAACTTGCCCAGTATAAGTAATTCCCCCTTGCTGAGGGACTCATGCCCCCAGCGGGCCCTCTTACCCCCCAATGTTCCCCCCCACCCTGTGGGCCTTCTTGCCTCCAATGTCCTGCCCCCCCCTGGTGGGCCCTCTTGCCCCCAATGCCCCCCCCTCCCCGCTCCGGTGGGCCCACTTGCCCCCAATGTCCCCCCCCATGGGCCCTCTTGCCCCCCAATGTTGCATACAATATACCTGGGGTAATAACAATGCATAATGCGTCTGACCCCCATCCACCAATATTTTTATTGGCAACCCCTCAAACCCACCCCCGCACAAGCGCTTAAAGGAGGTGGGGGGGCCTGTATGTGCCCCCCCCCCACACACACACAACCAAAGGCATGCATACTTCTGTCCCAAAACACAAACAATCTTTATTGGCAACCCAGCACTGCACAAGTAATTGACGGGGAGGGGGGGGGCCGAAATAAAGCATCTGACCCCAAACACAAACAATCTTTATTGCTGGTCATTAAAGGATAGGGGGGGGAGCTGCCACGTGCTGCTGGCTATATCCCTGCAGCCCCTCCCCCGGCCGCTCTTGCGGCCAATCCGGTTCGGGGAGGCCGAGCCCCCCGGTCTCCTGCTGTGCCGCCCATTCAGGCTAGGCCCGCTTCAGTATCAGTGTTAACAATCAATGGGTGAACACATAGTCTCTGGCAGCCACAATGGATCTTTAAGGTTTATAAGAGTCTCAGCAATAGTCTATGTTTTTAGTAGTTCTTGGCCTCTCCTTTTTTGTCTTTAACACTATTGTTCTCTTGTGTATTCATTTGATAACTACACATTGGCAAACTCATCATAAGTTTTTCATTTCCCGTTTCCTGTGTTTTTCCCCATTTTTACTGTAATTATTGTATTTACCTATGTGCTTCAAAATATGTTTGTCAGGTGTATTAAATGTGCTTATTTTCTGTAGAGTTGATTAGCAGTCTTTCTTCAATCTTGTTGAACACTTAGGGGTAATGCTGTAATTTGAAAAATAGCGTTTAATTGCATAAGAAATATAAGCAATACTATGAACAAATTCTAAGCACTTACCAAGCATGCCCATTGCTCTAGGATAGCGATGCTCTAGGATAGCGATTCCCCACAGCGGGTTTCTAAACCCCTAAGGATTTGCGAGATGCAAAAAAAAAAATGTATTGGTGGATAGTGTATAGCTTTCAATTACAGCAGGAGCTTCCCAAGTCACTCAGCTGAATCACAGTTACAAGGCATTGTGGTGCGCGACTTTAAGTTGTGATTGTGATTGACAGCTGTACCACCCACTGTACTTAAGCTTTAAGTGATTGACAGCTATCCACCCATTCTGTCTGCAGACACTGAGGTGCATTTTGGGGCCTTATTAAATGTGTTCTCCCCATGAGCTCAGCACACTATACTGCCTGGGATCAGTCAAACAATTTTGATAGCAATAGTCTGATGAGTAGGTAAGACGATTGAATAATTATTATTGCCAAATGGTATCAGATAACACAAAGAATTAGTACCAACCGGTATCCCGCGCTCCCCTCATTCTTCAAAATCATCACCACCAAGAACCAAAGAGGAAGGTAAATCATGGGTTGAAGCAGCAAGTTATCAGTTACACTACTCATTCATTTATTTAATATCACATTTGTATCTTACTAATTATCACTATCTGCATAAAAAAAGAAGAAAACACAAAAATAGTGCAATATTGATGTATAGTAGGCAGTAGCTTGTAGAATGTAGTACCATAAAGATGTGCGCTCACATATTCAAAAAATTAAACACGCATTATACCCCAGAGGGAACTCCTTAGTTGTGGTGTGAAAGTTGTTGCTTTGATGGAGGATATCGAGCGGGATGACGGGTTACTCAAACGTGGTGCAAGAAAACACAGAAATACTGACTAGTGCAGAGGGTCACAGTGTATTAGCAAAACATCATACTAACAGGTACAATTTTCAATTCACATGTGAACCCAGGATACGGACAGTGTACAATAGCACCTTAGGTTGATCTCCGGCGGTTGGACTCAGGAGTGTGGCAGTCAAATGGAGGTTTCCACATGGCAACTGATGTGCAGGTAGCTCCCTGCGAACCCTCTACTTTTGCATTCCATGACTGTGTTCCAAACACTTATGGTCGACGTCTACACGTGATGTTGTCACCTTCCTGGTCTTACTCAGCTTGCTAACAGGACATTGGAGGATGTGGGCGGCTGTTCTGCCAAATGCACGGTGAAGGCCATGGCTCCGGGAGAAGAAGTGTCAGACTTCAGACAGTCCTGTGCAAAGTGACCTTCTTTGTGGCAGGTAATGCAGCGGTTTCTTTAGGTCGTATTGGAGCCAGGGTTAGGAGCCGAGCTCTGAAGCATTTGGGGTGTCTGGCGGGAAGGTTCCTGGGCGATGTTCTCCTCGGTATTCTCCTTTGCACTAGGCTTCTTGGATGGGGTTTCCTTACTTTCTCCCTTGGGAGACACTCGAGAGGTCTTGACAGTGTGGAATTGCAATTGAACCTCATGCTTCCTTATGTGGCACAGCAATGCCATGAAGTTTGGGGGTTTCTCAGCAAGAGGGGCACCTCGCATCACAAGAGCTATAGGGTGAGAGCGTAGAGATTCTTTCATAAGTTGCTAGAATCTGTACTCATCCATGACTCAGCAGCGCCTCCAAAATGTTGCCCTCTTTCCTATGCCTAAGGGAAATACGCGGGCAACTACGCGTGCTTCTGTACCTGTATGCTCACAGGAAGCCTAAGCCTCTGCTTCTGGGAGCCTGGGGTGAGATCTCCTTGTATGCAGTGCCTCCACCTATGAGGGATCCAAACATTGGTGGTATAAATCCCACAGGAACCAATACAACAGCAGTAAGCAATAACACAACAAGATAGATAGATAGATAGATAGATAGATAGATAGATAGATAGATAGATAGATACGATAGATAGATACGATAGATAGATAGATACGATAGATAGATACGATAGATAGATACGATAGATAGATAGATAGATAGATAGATAGATAGATAGATAGATACAGTTGTGTGAAAAAGAAAGTACACCCTCTTTGAATTCTATGCGTTTCAACAAGGTTCTAATGAGACATACACGCATGCGCATTAAATAAAAACAGTATGAAAAGAAGAGCAAGCCTAGCAAAAGTATTGATTAATAAATAATACATATAGAAATGTGATGACACGCATATACGTTTCAACAAGGTTCCAATTAGACATACTGTAAACGCATGACCGGAAAAAATATTTCATTCTGAAGAAGACGCGACGTTGTATTTTTGTATTACTTCTTCTCCCTTTATTATCCTGTATACAGAATGTGTCCTCATATTTTTAATCTGTGTATGGCTAAGGAGCCTCAGACTAAACAGTATGGACTCATAACCTTAATCTCTGCTTCAAATATAAATCTTCAAATTACAATTACTGTACACATACACAGACTTGCAGAACTGTATGGCTGTACTGTGTAGGTTGAATTGCTATTAGATTTTTAAGGCAACAACTCACAATTGCCCACTTGAGTTTCTAGATGGTATTGCAGACAACGCTAAAATGCAATTTTCTGCATCCAATACAAACCCGAGTCAATGGCAGTACGGTTGAAAACATCACGCGCCATAACGGGTATTCCGAGGGTTACACCGGGCAAAGTTTTAAAATAACGGCCGCAGAAGCTGTATATTTATATATATATATATTTTTTTATATATATAATTGTCACAGCAGCCGGCACACACATATAAAGATACAATCCAGATGCTTGTCCCATAAAAGATAATAAAGATGTATATTACCAGATGATGGTCCAGTAAGGAGAGACAGCACACACGGGTTGAAATTTCAAAAGGTGTATTGAAACACAAAAAACAACATTTCGGTTCCTGCAAACGGAACCTTCCTCAGGGTTGTACAGTATTAGAATGAAGACCACTGTAACTTATGCCCCCACCAGTGTACACAAATCATGCAATCAACCATGAGAACAATTCTCAAAACCCACATGATGCATCAAATGGTAGCTAAAACCCAATGTACCAATTACAATGCTTGTTTTTACTGTGTCGCCTCAAAGAATAGCTCTGATAGGACCGTCAATATTCACAAAGACTCTGTTGAAATCGTAGCACCGCCTACCTTTAAAGCCTCATTACAAGCTATTGTTCCATGCTTCTAATGCAGTGTAACCGGAGCCAGGGAGGCCGACATGGAACACATGGGACACCATATGGCATAAAGTGCCCCTGCATGGCCCGTAGCGTTTCCTGTTGCCATGGCTTTAAAGGTAGGCGGTGCTACGATTTCAACAGAGTCATTGTGAATATTGAAGGACAGGTAGGGTCAAGCTTGCTGTTTTTGAGTAATGGTATAACTGTTGCATGTTTGAAGGAGGAGGAAAAGGTACCAGAGTAGAGGGAGGAGTTAAAAATGTGTGTGAGAGTAGGGATAAGAGGTTTTAGAAGATGGGAGGGCATGGGGTCAAGAGAGCACGTGGTAGAGGGATGAGAGATGTACAATGGGTACAAACTACAAATATCAATGTTGATTAATATAGCCAAATCATTATCTATTATTTGATTCCTGGTGATTCATTTACAGTAGGATGGTGTACAGAACAGTCGGTCAGGCCTGCACAACTCCAGTCCTCAAAGGCCGCAAACAGGCCCGGTTTTCAGGATAACCTTGTAAACTGGGCCTGTTTGCGGCCCTCGGTGACTGGAATTGTGCAGGTCCTGTGTACAGTAAGTAAAAAAAACATTTCTTTATTAATACAAGTTAAAACATGCAACATCTCCTTTATTAAAGTACAGAGAGTCAAAACATGTACAGCACAACAGTATGGTGTTATTAATTTTTTTATTTATTCATAAAATGTAAAAAACAAAACATCTCCTTTATTAAAGTACAGAAAGTCAAAACATTTACAAAAACATTTACAAAAAAATAAACAACAGTTGAACAGTCACGCAGATTGTCCTTCCAGGGCCGATGCCTTGTATGGCGAAAAATGCCATTAATGGAGTCCCGACCGATTTTCATTAAAGGATCTGTAATTGAAAAATAGCACAGCAATTCCTCCACAATAGTCCTTCTTACATTTTCAGGAAGCGCCCTTTTTTCGCGATTTCCTTCGTAGTTCACTTTGTAGGCCCACCCGCAGTACACCAAGTAAGACATGTGGTGCTTAAAAATTAACATGCAAAAGCAAAGAAAAAGCAGGCACTGTTTCTCAGGGAAAAAGCAAAAAAATTGAAAAAAGTCAAGGAGAGCGTTTGCCCTAAAAATTATTTAATGGAACCAGCAAACAAATACAGCTACATGACGGGGTGCAAAGGACCCCCACCAACGCGTTTCGAGCGTGAGCTCTTTATCAAGGTGACTAACTAATGTACTCACCAGTCAGCTTAAATATCCTTAAAACATGCTGTCGTCCATTCGCAGTTCACTTCCTGAAACTCATCCGGAGTGACGTATACGTAATGAAGTCAGTACGTTTTGTACAAACTAACACAAGTTTATTGACAAAAAACAATTAAATCTTAAGTAAGATTAAAATAAGTTTAAGTATATACTTATAAACATTGCTACCAGATTACCCACTTGATAGACAATTCTTTTCTTTTATTAGAGATTTTCATATATTTATGATGTTTCTTTTTAATTTTATATTAGTTTTCTTGTGTTTCTCTAGTTCTGAAAACGATATCTAGTGCTCCTATGTCTTTTCCTATGTGGATATAGCGTTTTTAAGATTTGATTGGTTTTTGTCAATAAAGTTGTGTTAGTTTGTACAAAACGTGCTGACGTTGTTACGTATGCGTCACTCCAGAGGAGTTTCAGGAAGTGAACTGCGAATGGATGACAGAAGGGTATTTAAGCTGACTGGTGAGTACATTAGTTAGTCACCTTGATAAAGAGCTCACGCTCGAAATGCGTTGGTGGGGGTCCTTTGCACCCCGTAATGTAGCTGTATTTGTTTGCTGGTTCCATTAAATAATTTTGTAGGGCAAATGCTCTCCTTGACTTTATTCAATTTTTTTGCTTTTTCCCTGATAAACAGTGCCTGCTTTTTCTTTGCTTTTGCGTTTATCTCTATCAGAAAAAATGGATGCACACCCCCCCATTGGAAGAGGAAGATTTCATATCTACAAGGACAATATCCAATCCAAAAGTGAGTTATTTTTATCACTGGCATACACTCCATTCTGATGCTTTATGTTGGGACACTTTTATTCATTTTGTGGCCCCTTACTGCAGTGCTTGTGGGGGTCCTAGCCAGTCAGATTACAATGGAGAAGTGATTCATGTTGGATTGTTTACTACTTATTGATTACCGAGGGGTTTCATCTCAGGAACATCATATGGAATATTGAATGTTATAGTTTTTTGCAAATATATTTTGAGGCTTCTTTTAGAGCACCACACATTTCTATTTTTCTAAAAATTAACATGGCATACTTCTGGGGTAAACCAGCACTCATCACCTTATACTTCTCCCTGAGTGCCGGTTGCAGCTCGCGCAGGATGATGTCGGGAACCGTATCGATGCAAGCGTATGTAGGTTGGGTTCTGGGAGCGGCTGTTCTTCTGTGAGCGGGTGTGCTTGTGGTGGCGGCGAGGGTAGGTTGTCTGGGAGGAAGCTTTCCTCCTGTCTTGGTCGCTGTGTGTTCTCCTGGCGTGGTCTTGACGGGGTTGTCATGTTATCCTCCTCCTCAACGGCATACATGTATACAATTTCTTCTGGTGGAGGGGGTGTGCTTGGTGTTGGAAGGCGGTCAAAGGTCCCACTCATCACATCCATGCCACCCTCCCGCTCCGGCGTCGGGGATACAGGGGCATGAACACCGAGCAAATTATGTATCCCCGCTATGTCAGTCTCTAGCTTCTCCATCCGTCGATCCATCTTCTCCATCCGTTGATCCATCTTCTGCATCCGTTGATCCATATTTAGCATGGTCTCCAGAAGCAGATCTATCTTTACCAGCACAGTAAAGTTCCCGGGGATATCCACACTTAACCCATTGAGCATGCCGTCTAACGAGCTGGTTCTTGTGCATGGCGTGTTGTGGACATCTGGGTGGATGGGTGCAACGGAGGATGAGATGGGGGTTCCATGGAGAGAAGCGACAGCTTCGCGAAGAGGGATGGAGAAAGTGATCTGTGGATTTCCGGGCGAGAAGCGGCAGAGTCGTCTAAGCGTAATGGCGAAAGTGACCCATGGATTTCAGGGGCAACAGCGGCAGCGTCGTCGAAGAGCAGTGGCGAAGATGGCCTGTGGGTTTCCGGGAGAGCGGCGGCAGCATCGTGGACGAGTAGTGGAGAAGATGGGCTGAGATTTCCGGGAGAGCGGCGGCAGCGTCGTGGACGTGTAGTGGAGAAGATGGGCTGTAGATTTCTGGGAGAGTGGCGGCAGAGTCGTCGAAGCATAAACGAGGAAGTGGCCTGCGGGTTCGATAGGTTGGCTGCCATTTGTTTTGCGTTGAGTGTACATCACCGTATTTCTTCTTGACATAATAAGGCTTACGTGTATTAAAACCCTTAGCCTTTGGGGTCAGCAGAAGGTTTTCTTTATTAGCCTTAGCCTGTCGTCTTGGCTTGGAAACGGCTGCCGCCTTTCGCTTTTTCTGTGTGACAGGCACGGCAGAGGCGAGTGGCTTCCTGCGTCCGTAGAATTGGGGTTGATCCATGGAAGCAGATGGCACAATGCAGTATCTGGACAAGGGCAAGTTTAGATACAGATCATCGAGTGGTGGGCTATGCAAAGTGTGTAACCTTTTATGCATGGCAACGAGGTACAGGTGTTGAAAGTGGGCGTACTCTAATGTGAGTCATTAACGTATAAATACACCATCCATTTTATGGATTCACTGCACATTGAATACACATCGACTAAACATCGAATATACATTCTTGTCTTTGTATTTCTTTCTACTCGCAGCAATGCCTGTTAAAAAGATTTCCAAGGATCTCAGCATGAGAATTAAGGAGATGTACACGAGCGGACACCGAATTGCAGATATCCAACGCTGGTTAGCTGCTTCTGGCCTCGTTGTGCCATCAACCACCGTGTGCTATCATGCACACGGAAAAACCAGACAACGCACGAGGACACCAACGGTAACTAACACGTAAGTATATTTATATTACTATATAATACAGTATATCTATTATTGTTTATATTGCTGCATATTAATAGAACTATATATTGTGTAGACCTATCTAATTTTATAGTTATTTCGGTATATTTATATAACTACACTATAGTATATATATTGTTTATACAGTATTGCTGCATATTAATAGAACTATATATTGTGATCTATCTAATTTTATAGTTATTTCGGTATATTTATATAACTACAGTATATATATTGTTTATATTGCTGCATATTAATAGAACTATATATTGTGTAGATCTATCTAATTTTAGAGTTATTTCGGTATAATTATATAACTACAATATGGGGCCTATGCAGAGAGGATCGCCAAAATAAATTGCCATTGTTTCAAAAGTTCAAAATTGTGGCGTATTTATTGTGCCTTATGCAGAAACGACAAATCGGCAATAAAGTCTCAATGTGTATGAATGGCGAGTGCTAATCTCGCCATTTCTGACGGAGGTACTTACATTTGGCTATAATTTCAATAAGTGTGGTTCAAAGTCGCGCTCGTGAGTCTCGCGAGTCAAGTAGGCGGGCAATTTCAAAAGTCAACACCAGATTCCTGTCAGAGCGTCTTACAGACGGCTTCTGCATATTTCCATAGCAGAGAAACGGCGCGCGTGTCATCCATATATATTCAGTTGCTCCACTGTCATAATATATTCAAGAATAACACTGCAATAAACCTGAACAGATTGTTGCTTAATTAAACAGAACTTTGAACACATCAAATAGTGTACTGCTGTACTGTACTCTTCATATTAGGCAGTAGATTGCATTCGTACATGACCGCAATAACTATTTTCAAAACACACTCCTGTGCAACGTGTGCAATAGGTAATGATAATCTTCAACTTCTTTTGATTTTGCCGTTAGAACATACATATATGGGTAAAGCTTAAATAATAATAACACTGAAGGTTACGGACAATTTCAAAATCACAAATGACTCAAGCAAATACATGTTATGATAGTGTACATTACACTATTGAACTATACACAATTCTTTATATGGATGCATCGCGATCAGCTGCTGGGCTTGGAGGGAGGGAGGGGGGTCAGGACTGCTGCCTAGTGCAGGGCTTCACATCCCGATCAGATTCTGGGCTTGGAGGGAGGGAGGGAGGGGGGTCAGGACTGCTGCCGAGTGCAGGGCTTCACATCCCGATCAGCTGCTGGGCGTAGGGGGAGGGAGGGGGGTCGGGACTGCAGCGTGGAGAATGTCGGGTAAATGCGACATTGGACCTTAAGTACAAAACTATGTTGTCGGATATACTCAGACATTCGAGCGGAAAGGGATAAAACATCTAACAAGTGCTTCAGACACGTCAGCTGTTTGTTTATTTATTTATTAAACTCACTGCCAGCACTTCTCGCCATGTAAAGGCACGGTTACTGCCGCTTTTTTGTGGCGTGCACATTTGGCGTATAAAGCGCTAAAACGGACTGGCGAACTGGAGAAAACAACTGAAAGTGCCTCCCTGAATATGACGAAATTTAAAAAATGGCGATCTGCTGAAAAAAGCCACTTCTCGCCAATGCATCGGCGGATTTCTGTCTCCTAGAAATTCTCCTGGCGAATTTCACAAAACTCGCCACGATCTCACACCTTTCTGAATACAGGTAACCAAATTTGGCGAATACATGGCGAACACCTTGTATTCGGAGCTCTCTGCATAGGCCACCTATATCTATTATTGTTTATATTGCTGCATATTAATATAACTATATAGTATAGATCTATCTAATTTGATAGTTATTTCGGTATATTTATATAACTACAGTATATATATATTGTTTATATTGCAGCATATTAATAGAACTATATATTGTGTCGATCTATCTAATTTTATAGTTATTTCGGTATATTTATATAACTACAGTACAGTATATATATTGTTTATACAGTATTGCTGCATATTAATAGAACTATATTTTGTGTAGATCTATCTAATTTTATAGTTATTTCGGTATATTTATATAACTACAGTATATCTATTGTATATATTGCTGCATATTAATATTGTGTAGATCTATCTCATTATTTTTACTGAAAATGATGTGTAGATCTATCTCATTATTTTTACTGAAAATGATGTGCTGTGCTTGTGGCCTACTGCACTGTAACTTACCGGATTGTTGTTTTTCTGTACATTGTAGGGAGACAACTAATCTGGTCGACAAAATAAGTGAAGAGAATGATGAGAAGAGTGCATTAAGGTTCAAATACACTCTGCAGCAAAATCACAATCTCACTGTATCCGAGACCAGCATAAAGAAGAGGAGACGCAGAATTACCATTCCATTTCTAAAGCTTGCCATTGTGTTTTTAATCCGTCCCTAGTCAAGCATCACCTCTCTGCGCCTGCGTGTAATCCTCTTTGGGATGGGAGCTACAGTACATATCTGATGATTACTCCGCATGCGTCTGTAAGTTCACCACTGCTTGCTTGATAGGAGAGTAGGGGAGGAGTTAAAAAATGTGTGTGAAGTAGGGAAAGAGGTTTTAGAAGATGGGTAGGGCAATGGGGGTCCGAGAGCACGTGGTAAGGCATGAGAGATGGTACAATGGGTTACAACTCAAATAGTCAATGTATTGAGAGTAATTGCCAAATCATATATATTATTTTGATCCTGGTGATTCATTGACAGTAGGATGGTGTAAAGAACAGTCGGTCAGGCCTGCACACTCCAGTCCTCAAAGGCCGCAAACGGCCGGTTTCCAAGGATAACCTTGAACTGGGCCTGTTTTGCGGCCCTCGGTGACTGGAATGGGCGTCCTGTTCGTACAGTAAATAAACAAACATTTCTTTATTAATTCAATTAAAACAGTGCAATCTCTCTTTATGTAAAGCACAGAGAGTCAAAACATGGACAGCACAACGTAGGTGGTTATTATTTTTTTATTTATTCATAAAAGTAAAATAACCAAAACATCTCCTTTATTACGTAAAGAAAGTCAAAACATTTACACAAAACATTTACAAAAAAATAAACAGACAGTTTGAACTTCACGCAGGATTGTCCTCCAGGGCCGATGCCTGATGGCGCAAAAAAAGCAATTAAGGAGGTCCCCGAACCGATTGTTCATTAAAGATCTGTAATTGAAAAAAATTAGCCAGCAATTCCTACTCCACAATGGTCCTTCTACATTTTAAGGAAGCGCCCTACTTTTATCGCGTCCTTTCGTATTCACTTTGTAGGTCCCCCCGCAGTACACAACAGATTAAGACTGTGGTGCTATAAAATTAACATTGCAAAAGCAAGAAAAGCAGGCACTGTTTCTAGGGGCAAAAGCAAAAAAAAGTGAAAAAAAGTCAAGGTAGCGTTGCCTAAAAATATTTAATGGAACAGCAACAAATACAGCTACATGACGGGGTGCAAAGGACCCCCCAAAGCGTTTCGACGTGAGCTCCCTTTAATCCAAGTGACTAACTAATGTACTCACCAGTCAGCTTAAATATCTCCTTACTAACATGCCTGTCGTCATTCGCATTCACATCGAAAACTCCTCAGGAGTCGAACGTTACGTAACTGAGTCATACGTGTGATTGTACATACCTAACACAAGTTTATTGACAAAAAACAATATTGAAAGTCTTAAGTAAGATTAAATACGAGTTTAAAGTATAATACTTATAAACATTTGCTACCGTTACCCCTTGATAACAATCTTTTCTTTTATAGAGATTTTCAGTATATTAATGAGGTTTCTTTTTAATTATATTAGTTTTCGCTTGTGTTTCTGTTCTGAAAACGATTCTATCTCCTATGTCTTTTCTATGTGGATATAGCGTTTTTTTTAACGATTTGAATTGGTTTTTGTCAATAAAGTTGTGTTAGTTTGTACAAACGTGCTGACGTGTGTTACGTATGTCTCACTCCGAGTGAGTTTTCAGGAAGGAACTGCGTAATGGGATGACAGAGGAGGTGTATTTAAGCTATGGTGAGTACCATTAGTTAGTCACCCTGATAAAGAGTCTCACGCTCGAAATGCGGTTGGGGGGTCCCTCTGCACCCCGTAATTAGCCTGTATTTGTTTGCTGGTTCCATTACAATAGTGTGGGCAACTGCTCTCCTTGATTTTATTCAATTTTTTGCTTTTTCCCTGATAAACAGATGCCTGCTTTTTTCTTGTCTTTTGCGTTTATCTCTATCCGAAAAATGGATGCCACACCTCCCCCATGGAAGAGGAATTTTCATATCTACAAGGACAATCATCCAATGCAAAGTGAGTTATTGTTATCACTGCCATTCACTCCATTCTGATGCTGTGTAGGTTTGGGAACTTTTATTCATTTGTGGCCAGTTACGCCATAGCTGAGGTGCTTCCTGATCGGACCTAGCCATAATAATACAATGGAGAAGTGAGTTCATGTTCGGGATTGCTTTTACTCTCATATTATGATTCCGAGCGTGGTAGGTGGTTCATCTCAGCACCATCAATAGTGGAATATTATATGAATTCTTGCATATATATTAGTGGCCTTTCATAGTATTGAGGCTCTCTAGAACCACTAATTGTACTTTTGTCTAAAAATTAACAATGCATCAGTGTCTTGGGGGTAAACAGCACTCATCACCTTCATACTTCTCCTGGAGTGCCGGTCTTGCAGCCGCGCAGGGCATGTAGTGTCCGGGAACCCGTATCGAGACATGTCCAAGCGTGAGTAGGTTGGGTTCCTGTGGAAGCGGCTTGTGTCTTGCTGTGAGCGGTGCGTGTGGTGTGCGTGGTGTGGCGGCGAGGGTTGAGTGGTGGCTGGGAGGAGCTTTCCTCCTGTCTTGGTCGCTGTGTGTTATCCTGGCGTGGTCTTTAGGGGTTTGTCATGTTATCCTCTCCTCAACGGCATACATGTATACAATTTCTTCTGGTGGGGGGGTGTGGCTTGGTGTGTTGGAAGGCGGTCGAAGGTCCCACTCATCACATTCCATGCCACCCTCCCGCTCCGCGTCGGGGAGACAGGGGCATAACACCGAGCAAATTAGTATCCCCGCTATGTCAGTCTCTAGTTCTCCATCCGTTCGATCCTCTTCTCCATCGTGATCATCTTCTCGCATCCGTTGATCATATTTAGCATGGTCTCCAGAAGCAGTTATTCTTACCAGCACACGTAAGTTCCCGGGGATATCTCCACACTTAACCATTGAGCATGCCGTCGAACGAGCTGAGTTCTTGTGCATGGGGTGGTGTGGACATCTGGGTGGAGGTGCACAGGAGGATGAGATGGGGGTTCCATGGAGGAAGCGACAAGCTTCGCGAAGAGGGAGATGGAGAAAGTGATTGTGGATTTCGGCGAGAAGCGGCAGAGTCGTCTAAGCGTAATGGCGAAAGTGACCCAGGATTTCAGGGGCAACAGCGGCAGCGTGTCGAGAGGCAGTGGCGAGAGATGGCCGTGGGTTTCCGGGGGAGAGCGGCGGCAGGCAGCATCGTGGACGAGTAGTGGAGAAGATGGCTGAGATTTCCGGGAGAGCGGCGGCAGCGTCGTGGACGTTGTAGTGGAGAGAGATGGGCGTGTAGATTTATGGGAGAGTGGCGGCAGAGTCGTCGAAAAGCATAAACGAGGAAGTGGCCTGCGGGGTTCATAGGTGGCTGCCATTTGTTTGCAGTGTGAGTGTACATCACCGTATTTCTTCTTGACATAATAAGGCTTACGTGTATTAAACCTTAGACCTTGGGGTCAGCAGAAGGTTTTTTATTAGCCTTGCCTGTCGTCTTGGCTTGGAAACGGGACGACTTCGCTTTTCTGTGTGACAGGCCACGGCAGAGGCGAGTGGCTTCCTGTCCGTAGAATTGGGGTTGTGAACTGGAAGCAGATGGCACAATGCAGTATCGGACAAGGGCAAGTTTAGATACAGATCATCGAGAGTGTGGGGCCTATGCAAAGTGTGTAACCTTTTATGCATGGCAACGAGGACAGGTGTTGAAAGTGGGCGTACTCTAATGTGAGTCATAACGTATTCAATACAACCATCCATTTATGGGATTCAATGCACATTGAATACACAAGACTAAACATCGAATATACATTCTTGTCTTTGTATTCTTTCTACTCGCAGCAATCCTGTTAAAAAGAGTTTCAGGATCTCAGCCTGAGAATTAAGGAGATGTACACGAGCGGACAACAATGAGATATCCAACGCTGCGTTTGCTGCTTCTGGCATTCGGTTGGCCATCAACCACGTGTGCTATCATGCACACGGAAAAAACCAGACAACGCACGAGGACAACCAACGGTAAAACACGTAAGTATATTTATTATTACTATATAATACAGTATACTATTAGTGTTATATGCTGCATATTAATAGAACTATATATTGTGTAGACCTATCTAATTTTATAGTTATTTCGGTATATTTATATAACTACACTTAGTATATATATTGTTTATACAGTATTGTGGCATATTAATAGAATATATATGTGATCTATCAATGTTATAGTTATTTCGGTATATTATATAAACACAGTATATATATTGTTATATTGCGCATATTAATAGAACTATATATTGTGTAGATCTATCTAATTTTAGAGTTTTCGGTATAATTATATAAACAATATGGGGCCTATGCAGAGAGGATCGCAAAATAAATTCCCATTGTTTCAAAAGTTCAAAATTGTGGCGTATTTATGTGCCTATGCAGAAACGACAAATCGGCAATAAATCTAATGTATGAATGGCGAGTGCTAATCTCGCAATTCTGACGGAGGGTACTTACATTTGGCTATAATTTAATAATGTGGGTCAAAGTCGCGCTCGTGAGTCTCGGAGTCAAGTAGGCGGGCAATTTCAAAAGTCAACACAAGATTCGTCAGAGCGTCTTACAGACGGCTTCTGCATATTTCCATAGCAGAGAAACGGCGCGCGTGTCATCCATATATCATTCAGTTGCTCCACTGTCATAATATATTCAAGAATAACACTGCAATAACACTGAACAGATGGTGCTAATTAAACAGAACTTTGAACACATCAAATAGTGTACTGCTGTACTGTACTCTTCCATTAGGCAGTAGATTGCATTCGTACATGACCGCATAAACTATTTCAAAACACACTCCGTGCAACGTGTGCAATAGGTAATGATACTTCAACTTTCTTTTGATTTTGCCGTTAGAAACATACATATATGGGTAAAGCTTAAATAATAATAACACTGAAGGTTACGGACAATTTCAAAATCACAAATGACTCAGCAAATACATGTTATGATAGTGTACATTACACTATTGAACTATACACAATTCTTTATATGGATGCATCGCGATCAGTGCTGGGCTGTGGAGGGAGGGAGGAGAGGGGGTCAGGACTGCTTGCCTAGTGACAGGGCTTCACATCCCGATCAGATTCTGGGCTGGAGGGAGGGAGGGGGTCAGGACTGCGCTAGTGCAGGGCTTCACAATCACGATCAGCTTTGCTGGGCTTGGAGGGAGGGGGGTCAGGACTGCTGCTAGTGACAGGCTTCACATCCCATCAGCTGCTGGGCTTGGAGGAGGGAGGGGGGTCAGGACTGGGCCTAGTGCAGGCTTCACATCCGATCAGATTCTGGCCTGGAGGGAAGGGAGGGAGGGGGTCAGGACTGCTGCCGAGTGCAGGGCTTCACATCCCGATCAGCTGCTGGGCTTAGGGGGGAGGGAGGGGGGTCGGGACTGCAGCGTGGAGAATGTCGGGTAATGCGACATTGGACCTTAAGTACAAACTATGTTGTCGGATATACTAGCACATTCGAGGGAAAGGGATAAAACTCTAACAAGTGCTTCGACACGTCAGCTGTTTGTTTATTTATTTATTAAACTCACTGCCAGACACTTCTCGCCATGAAAGGCACGGTACTGCCGCTTTTTGTGGCGGCACATTTGGCGTATAAAGCGCTAAAACGTACTGGCGAACTGGAGAAAACAACTGAAAGTGCCCTCCACTGAATATGACGAAATTAAAAAAATGGCCGATCTGCTGAAAAAAGCCACTTCTCGCCAATGCATCGGCGGATTTTGTCTCCTAGAAATTCTCCTGGCGAATTTCACAAAACTCGCCACGATCTCACACCTTTCTGAATACAGGGAACCAAATTTGGCGAATACATGGCGAACACCTTGTATTCGAGCTCCTTGCATAGGCCACCTAATCTATTATGTTTATATTGCTGCATATATATAAACTATATAGTATAGATCATCTAATTTGATAGTTTTTCGGTATATTTATATAAATACAGTATATATATATTGTTTATATTGCAGCATATAATAGGACTATATATTGTGTCGATCATCTAATTTTATAGTTATTTCGGTATATTATATAACTACAGTACAGTATATAATGTTTATACAGTATGTGCATATTATAGAAATATATTTTGTGTAGATTATCTAATTTTATAGTTATTTGGTATATTTATAAACACAGTTAGTATATCTATTGTATATATTGCTGCATATTAATATTGTGTAGATCTATCTCATTATTTTTACTGAAAATGATGTGTAGATCTATCTCATTATTTTTATGAAAATGATGCTGTGTTGTGGCCTACTGCACTGTAACTTACCGGATTGTTGGTTTATCTGTACATTGTAGGAGACAACTAATCTGGTCGACAAAATAAGTGAAGAGAATGATGAAGAGTGCATTAGGTTCAAATAACTCTGCAGCAAAATCACCAATCTCACTGTATCCGAGACCAGATAAAAGAAGAGGAGGACGCAGAATTACATTCCATTTCTAAAGCTTGCCATTGTGTTTTTAAAGCTCCCTAGTCAAGCATCACCTCTCTGGCGCTGCGTGTATCCTCTTTGGGATGGGAGCTACAGTACATATCTGATGATTACTCCGCATGCGTCTGTAGTTCACAACTGCTTGCTTGATAGCCGAGCATCACCTCTCTGCACCTGCGTGCCTATTTTCATATTGTTGTAATCGAGTCACCTCTCGTAATCCTCTTTGGAAGGGAGCTAGATGATGATACTGCGCATGACTCACCCATCCACCCCCCCAATCCTTTGAGTGTTTGTTTAC
>WSYH01001678.1:52261-65043 GCA_036426205.1 Ascaphus truei
TGTTTACGGTAACGCTTTTGAAAATCCCTTCTCGAATTTGATATGTAAATCTGATTTGCACCGCACTGTGAAATTGAGAGTTAAAAAAAACATTATCTGATTCATGTTGTTGATGCAGTAAATTACCACTTTTTTTCATTCTTTCTTTTTCTTTGGTTTAGGTGTGTGTGTGGGGGGGGGGTTGTCAATGATTATAATTATCATGAATGTAAAGAAATATTTATTTTATTTTATCAGGAACAAAAAAACAAATATAAAAATAATCATGAATAATACAAAATGCAGTCTTTATTCAGTTCTTCTGTCAGATGGAAATTGAGGGCCGGTGGATAATCATGAATAATGCACATTGATAATAATATTAATAATAAAATATCACATATAGTAATATATATATATATAGTAATATAATTTTTTCCGACTTTATCTTCCTCATTCTGTGTACAGTACAGTAGTTCATTGAGAGAGAAGAGGTTTTGTGTACATCATGACTGCAGTTTAGATACTGTACACTTAACTGTACAAACAGTTCACAAACTTTACACGATACCCCCTCTCCCCCAGTCCATCCTTTTTTTCTGAAAAGACAAGAAAACAAAAAATTAGTGTAGTTATGTGCATATTGTATTATGGCATTGTGTGCTGTATAGTACTGTCAAACTAGTCTATACTGGAACTACTGTATACTGTGACTACTGTTAAATACTTTGTAACCAGATGGCTGGTGCTGCTCTCTCTGGAAAGAAAAAAATTGAGCAGTTAGGTGCATTCTGTATTATAGCACTGTGTACTGTATAGCTACTCCATATTGGACTACAGTATGCAGTTAGTACTGTCAAACTAGTCTATACTGGAACTACTGTATACTCTGACTACTGTTAAATACTTTGTAACCAGATGGCTGGTGCTGCTCTCTCTGGAAAGAAAAAAATTGAGCAGTTAGATGCATTCTGTATTATGGCATTGTGTACTGTATAGCTACTCCATATTGGACTACAGTATGCAGTTAGTACTGTCAAACTAGTCTATACTGGAACTACTGTATACTCTGACTACTGTTAAATACTTTGTAACCAGAGGGCTGGTGCTGCTCTCTCTGGAAAGAAAAAAATTGAGCAGTTAGATGCATTCTGTATTATGGCATTGTGTACTGTATAGCTACTCCATATTGGACTACAGTATGCAGTTACAATAGTACTGTCAAACTAGTCTATACTGGAACTACTGTATACTCTGACTACTAGATAGGTGAAAGAATTGGGGTGCTCCAACCCGCAGTAACTCCATCCAATAACATTTTCGTAAGCATATCACATTTTACAAAAGGTTCATTGATGACCTGATTATGGTTTGGGAAGGGGACTTAGACATTCTACACAATTTCTTTGCATATATTAATTCTAATCACCTTAATTTAGCTTTCACTTATAATTTTCATGCACAGCACATTGACTATCTGGACCTCCGATTGTTTATTGACATGCAAGGTCAAATCCAAACGGAAACATTCAGAAAACCGAATGCAAGGAATATGCTGTTATGAGCAGACAGCTGTCACCCACCTGCGGTCATTAGGGGGATCCCCAAGGGCCAGTTCCTCAGACTGAGGAGGAATTGCTCCACTGAGGAGGCTTTTTCTCGTCAGTCTGAGGAATTATGCCATCGCTTCCACCAGAGGGGCTACAATATGGACTGTTTAATTAACACCTCCAAAGAAATTGCATTAACCAATAGAGAGGATTTGTTTAAAAATGCTAAGGGTGATCCACACAAGGAAATAGTAAAAATTAGCAATAAGAACAAAAAAGATACTGGGTTCACGAAAGGGGATGTTCCATTAATGATTACCCAATATAATAGATGTAGTCACAAAGTTCAGAATATTATACGTAAGCATTGGAGCATCCTACAAATGGATGGCAGCCTCAAGGACTGTGTTAAGCAGGGCCCCCGCTTTGTCTACCGCAAGGCCAAAACAATTGCTAGTTATGTATCCCCAAGTTATGTCGCGTCCTCTACCCCATCCACGAGAAAATTCGTAACTAAGGGTTCATACAGATGTGGAGGTTGCAAGATCTGCCAATTTATGATTCCCTCACATTGCTTTAGGGGCCTAATATCTAATAAGGAATTCCCGATAAAAACATTCATTAACTGCAACACTCAATACGTGATTTACCTCCTAACCTGTGGCTGCGGGATTAATTATGTGGGTAGGACAATCAGACCACTTAAGAAAAGAATCCTTGAACACATTAGATTAATCAGAAAATGAGACACATCTCACCCGGTCTCAAAACACTTCACCCAATGCCCCAAAGGTAGCCTTAATGGGCTTAAAGTTCAAGGAATTGAACAGATCCTTCTGAAAGAAAGAGGGGGTGACTTGCTCAACCTTTTGGACCGCAGGGAGGCATATTGGATATTTATGCTTCAGACCAGAACCCCCTGCGGTCTGAATGTTGAGTGGAACCTGGGCCATTTTCTTAAAAAATAAAAAATAAATAATAAGAATAATGGCATAATGTTTTATAAGTAATAGCTTGGATTCATTCTACCACTATTTTTTGCTGTAATAATAACATGCTTCCTCAAATGTAAAGCATAAAAAGTTATAAGTTATATGATCTGACTTTCTGCTATAATATGATGTTGCTAAACACTGCTTTCTGTCAATTATCCTACCCTATTGTATTTGCATCAGACCCTGATATGGGGGGGGCGCTGTCACTCCGGCAGATCCTTTGGGGTGTTCATTTATATGCTTGGACTAATAATAATATGTGTATTTTCAACACATACACTACTTTTAACTTATACTGTATTGTGTTCTTTTTTAATAATTGATTTTTAACCGTTCGATTTTTCTATTAATGATCTTTCATCAGTATTGTTCAGTTCATTATCGCTGTCTTTATATTTGTGTTTATGCTTTGTCATTTTTAAACTTTGGATAGCAGCTATTAGTTACAGTATACGTAGTATACAGTATATTCTTCTACAAGAGAAAATAGAAGAAAACATGCGAAGAAACCGTTTGAGCTAGAAGAATCTTATATACAACAGCAGAAGTTAATAGCAAACATGAATAGAGAACAATATTGATATCAAGCATGTTTTTAAATTGGAAAAATGTATCCAAAGGAAAAATGAGGCAACTGTTGGGATTTAATTATCTCTGCAGAATTCTCTAGATAAAAACTTGTACCTAAGAGACTCAGAATAATTAACATTTACAGTACCTTTTACCAATGTTGAGTTTGCAACCAGTTGGAATAATATAACTCTGAAAATTGTTTCTTTTGCTCTGATAATATTACTTATACTTACAGAGCGAGCAATTGAAGGAATTGGAATAGTATCAAAGGGATCCAAATTATTAAAATCATATCTGATTATGTAGAATTTAAGAACTAGATGAATAGTAATGAAGAAGTGATCACTCATCTGAACAATAACTTATCACTAAAAGAAGAATAAGTTCACACGAGATAGTGAAGATTATGTTAATGATAGGATTCAAGATTGGTGTAGGACACGACACTGGGGGTCAGTGTAACTATCACTCTAATAATGTTAATCAAAAATCAAAGGATCAATCAAAAGATAAAAGAGGGATAAGAGTATACCCAAATTTATGAAAATACGGATAGACCAAAAACTGGGAAATAAAGTTAATACTCATATGTCCTTTTTCTGCCCTCTCCATTATTAGCAAAAGCAATAGATATGAGGACTCAGAATGTTCTAAGGAGTGTCATCAAGAAAGCAAGGATAATGAGAAAAGAAATCCGAGTGGGGCTAGGCCTAAAACTCAGTTCACATAAATATCTATGCCACAATCAGCTGTACCAATATCCACTTCTAATACAGCTGCATCCGATCTTTTTCTTTTTTAGAGGAAATCCTGCAGCAGACATCGTGACAGGGAAGAATTACCTACTGTGGGGAAACAGCAGATAGAAGGTCCAATACTCCACTAAGGGGAAAAAGAATCCCGAGGATCAGAGGACGCCAACCGCATGCAAAGGAAGAAATACAGTGAATGAGTAATGGAGACCAGTGGAGTATGCTATGTACAATCTATCAAAACAATCACACTCCCTACGAACTCGGCTATAGCCAAAGGGTTAATCATTTTGTCCAGATAATACACCCACATTTTTGAACAATTTGTGGATCTCTATAGATTTATCAGGAAACGGACCCTATGAGACACTTTTCTATACAGGGCCAGAGGGACACGGGTGAGTAACATTTACACTCAAGAAAAAGGGGATCCAAAGCTAAAGGCTGGTGCAAAGAAATGGAATATAATAAAATCATTGTTTACGTTTTTTTCAACAACACACATACAACTGCGCTGGTGTACCCGGGTGTTGGCGAAAAAACTGTGTGGCCCCTGCGGTCCCTGGGTGTTGGCGTGAATCTGTGTGGCCCCTGGGTCCCTGGATGTTGACATGAAATAACTGTGTTACTTCCTGGTGTCCCCGGTGTTCGCGTGAATAACTGTGGTGGTCCCTTTAACACTTATTGAATCCAAATTAATACACACATTGAATGACATCCATCTCATAACTTGATAGTGCCACCGCCCAAACTTGAGAGAGATAATTTAAAGGGCAATTCTTCAGAAATCATCCATCCTGCACAATCAAACCTTCTGCCATACCTCTCTAGAAAAGCTATTTTCTTGTGATTTCCAACTTTATGATTCAACATGTTACATACAAATGTCATGATTGTGGTGCTTTTTAACACATTCTTCTATTGGGTCGCATCATTGCTTTGACTGTGAATTCATAGTGGTTTTATTTTCAGATTAACTCATCTTATATTATGTGTCATCATTGACTATAAATACTGCCTGATTAATACAATCCAAATGTCCTATATACAATCCAACACATGTGCTATTGTTGCACTAATGTGACTTATTAGGCTCTATATTGCATTTAAGGGTGAAATAATGTCTTGCAAGATAGAGACAGAGACAGAGAGAGATGTCTTGTATTCTCTGATTGCTACATTTTCTCAACACCTATCTCTCCTAGACCCTCTACAATCGGTTCTGCACTGCTCACTCTACTATAACAGCCCTAACTAATATATACCTAATGACCCCCATGCTGCCAAGACATAGGTCTACACTCTATTCATATTACTCTACCTCTCTGCAGCATTGACACCGTGGACAAATCTCTTCTTCACTAGCCTCCATACTCTTGGTATTCGTAACACAGCTCTCCTGGATCTCTTCTTACCTCTCCCATCGTACTTTCGTGTCTTCTTTTTGCAACAAGACCCTAGAAAGAAAGAACTCAGCTAATGCACTCTGTAACTCAAAGTAGGGTATTGTAGTATTAAAAATTCCATTAATAGTAGTGTTTAATAAAGGGTGTACAAACAAGAGACAGAAAGGACTGTATATCCCAGTCAAGTCCTGTTATCACCAGGGTTAGGTTAATATCACACTGCTAGAATTAGCCTTTACTAGGTAGCAGCACACACATATATATGTAATAGGTAAGTCCCACGCAGGCTCTTAATCTGTCTTGCCCCCTAGCTATCAGCCTTGAGAAGCGCACAGCGCAAACGTCTTCGGCAAACGCTGACTACATTCAATTGCTCCTGTCGCGTCGAGCCCCGGATTACTACTCACCAGCAATTACAGTATATATATATATTTTATATGGCTGCGATTTGTGGTGTGGTTCCTAAACACCACATAGACTTAACCTCATCTGTTGTGAGGAGCTCGATTCAGCAAGACAGATTTAAGAGCCTGCATGTGACTACCTGATCGGGATCACCCGAACCACTGTTCTTTTAACACACAAGCAGTTAGAGTTCGGATGTATTTTCGATCCTCATCCAATACAATTCATGGATTTTTAAATGTGTTACCTGTAATAACCAGGGGTTACTTGCATGTATAGCACAACCTATTTTTCTGTAAACTAACCTAACGATTGCAGCAACAATTTGATTTTGGGCATAAACCTCATTTACTTCTGGACTTTCCCCTACGGGATCACTACGGAGGTATGACAGAATGCCGGAAACCTATACACATCTTGTTATAGTTGACTATATACATATATGTGTGTGCTACCCAAAAGGCTAATTCTAGCAGTTGATATTTAACCTAACCCTGGTATGAACAGGACTTGACTGGATATACAGTGCGACACATCTAATCTAACATTTCCCCCGCACGGCGGATGTGTGCGGGCAGCGTGTGACGTCACTGTCCGTGCGTCACTGTGATTGTCACTGCCACGTGGCGCGCCCGGCTTCCCCGGCTTCCCCGACATCCCCAGAAGGTAAGCGGGGTGTACGGGGAAGCAAAGGGCACAGCAGAGCAGCCAGGGGTCGGAAGGGCTGAAAAATGCGCGCGAGTGGAGGGGGTGCATGGAGGAGATCGGCTGGCGCCCGTCTAGTTTCTCAGCGCCAGCCAGAGTAAGACCGGTCAATGGCGGCAAATTAAGAATAATTGTGTCGCAGCAGTACAGTCCTTTTTGTCTCTTGTTGTACACCCCATTTATTTTAAACACTACTATAAAGGAATTTTTAACTACAATTTACCTCTTTGAGTTACAGATTGCTATTAGCTGAGTTCTTTCTCTTAGTGTCTTATCATATATTTCTCAGCACAGCACTCACTCATCTACTCATCTCCTACGCAATCAGCTGAGCAGAGGTTACCATTCCTTCCCTCCCTCCCCCTCCACCTTCCTTCCCACGTGTATACTATGAGCTGCACACACTTTATTCGAGAAAATACCCAGTATGTACCTGGCAGATACCTGGAATGCGCCCGCTCCTCACCTCTTGACAAGCCCCGTTTGCGTTTGCCTTCCCAGCCTGGGTTCATGCCTGGCTGACGGGCGGGATTATCTTTAAATATAATGATTAGGATTTAATAGGCTGCAATGCTTCGCGTGTCTACCAATGGCATAAATTCATGAATTGTATGCAGTATAATATACTGTGCAGTATTGCAGCCAGCGGGAATAAAATGCTTCAATCCTGCCGTAAATAACGCATGCACTCGGGCAGAAAACAGTCACAAACCTCAATACACCCGAGTATACCCGAATTCGTGGGACTAGCTGAGCTCGAATAAAGTGTGTCGCCAGTGTATCTCTTTTGCCAACACCTCCTCCACCTCTATCGATCTCTCTGTGGGGGTACCACAGGGCTGTCCTGGGACGTCTTCTCTTTTCTCTGTACACACTTTCTCTAGGTGACCTAATCACATCTCTTGGGTTTAAATATCACCTCTATGCTGAGACACACAAATTTACCTTTCAACCCAACCTTACAGTTGCTGTACAGACCAACGTTTCTGAATGTCTCTCTGGGATATCATCCTGGATGGCCATCCTCCGACTTAAACTTAACATGGCAAAAACTGAGCTCCTAATACTTTCTCCCAAACTTGGCCCTTCTACCTCCTTCCACATTACTGTTGAAAGTACTATCAATCACCCAGTAGCCCAAGCACGCTGCCTATGAGTCACACTCGAGTCCTCTCTCACATTCGCCCCTCACATTCAAAACGTATCTAAAACCTGATGCTTTTTCCTACACAATATAACAAAGATAAGCCCTTTCCTCTGCTACTCAACAATAGAACTATGACTCTCATTCTCTCCCGTCTCGATTTCTGTAACCTCCTGCTGTCCGGCCTTCTTGCCTCTCACCTGTCTCCCCTACAATCTATCCTAAACGCTGCTGTAAGAATCACTCTACACTTTCCTAAATCTGTCTCAGCGTCTCCCCTGCTGAAATCCCTCTCCTGGCTTCCTATGAATCTCGCATCTCTCACTCAATTCTCCTACTCACTTTTAAAGCTTACACTCTTCTGTCTCATCTATCCTCATGCCCTAATTTCCGCTATGCACCATCCCGACTCTTGCGTTCTACTCAAGGATGTCTTCTCTCTACACCCTTTGTTCTAAAGCCCCTCCCACCTTAAAACTTTCTCACTGTGCCCCGCACCTCTGGAATGCCCTTCCCCTCAATACCCAACTAGCACCCTCTCTAGCCACCTTTTAGACTCACCTTAAGACACACTTGCTTAAAGAAGCATGAGTAGCACCATGGCTAATACTATACGCGATACATAAAGCTTGGCCCCCTGCAGACTCACTTACCTGAATCCCTCCTGCTGTCTTTGTACGTTCTCCCCACCAATTCGATTGTAAGCTCCTCGGAGCAGGGATACCTCTTCCGAAATGTTACTTTTATGACTGAAGCACTTATTCCCATGATCTGTTATTTGTATTATTTGTTATTTATCATTGTGACGTGTATTACTACTGTGAAGCGCTATGTACACTAATGGCGTTATATGAATAAAGACATACATACATACATACATACATGTATTTCTCAAAAATGTTTGGATGATAAAACTACATTGTGCCACACATGACCATACCCCTTATAACGCTGTGCTTGGGGTCCAAAGAATCACATTGTGCTATAAGCGGATCACGTTAGAAATAATGTACAATTGTATGCATTGTTCCATAAAGTATTTAAGATACCAATAATCGTGTTGTAAAAGTATTCATAAATACGAAAATTGGGAGCCACACTTGCATCGCGTTATAAGCGGATTCGCGTTGTAACGGATCGCGTTTTAATGGGGTTGAAATGTAGCTACTTAATAATTATGTATGTAGACACAGATACCTACAAGTGTACAGTCACTATAGCTGCACATTTCTTTATTGCTACCGCACTTACTCCGCTGGCGTCTCTCACCAGTTGATACCGCGCTCAAGGATATGCGCTGTTGACGCGGTGTGCTTCAGATCGTTGTCCTGGTAGAAACAGTGACCATCCGGGAACTCATGTGTGATGTATTCCACAATCTCAGGCACAATTTTCTTCTGGAGAAAGCTTTATTCATGATTCCTATAACAGAAAAGAAAAGTGCTCAAAAAACTGCACACTAGTACATACAGTACGTAAGGCAAAACGGTGTGACATACATTTAACTGTACCTTCAAAGATGACGATGCATCCTGGTCCACGCCTAGAGATGGCACCCCACACATGCATCTTCACTGGTGTTTTGGACGTGGCTTCATAATAATGCGACCTTTTTGTGGAATGCAAAGGTGTAACCGTGTCTCCATTTTTTCCCACTGTTTTTTCTGTATACTGTATCTCTAACTAATTTTCCTTTTTTTCCCCTCAATGACAATCGCCAGACTTCAAATCCTATCGAAATGGTCTGGCATCAGCTGAAGGACCATATCCGAAAAGTCGTGACACCTCCAAAAAGGATGAGTTGGCGCATATTGCGCTGTTGTGCCATTGTGATCGCGCTTATGGTCAACATCAGGAAGTAGTATGTATAGTACTGTACTGTAGTATTGTAAGTACAGTAGGATACAGGTAAGTATGGCACAGATTTTTTCTTTCCTATTAGTCAAGTATACAGTGTTCCAGTTAGAGACTATTTTGACAGTACTATTGTAACTGCTACTGTAGTCCAATAGGAGTAGCTATACAGTACACAATGCTAATCGTATGCACCTAACTGCTCAATTTTTTCTTTCCAGAAGAGCACACCAGCCATTGGTTACAAAGTATTTAACAGTAGTCAGAGTATACAGTAGTTCCAGTATAGACTAGTTTGACAGTACTAACTGCATACTGTAGTCCATATGGATAGCTATACAGTACACAGTGCCACTAATACAATCACAATAACTACACAAATTTTTTGTTTTCTTGTCTTTTCAGAAAAAAAGGATGGGACTGGGGGGAGGGGGGTATCGTGTAAAGTTTGTGAACTGTTTGTACAGTTAAGTGTACAGTATCTAAACTGCAGTCATGATGTACACAAACCTCTTCTCTTTCAATGAACTACTGTACTGTACACAGAAGAGGAGAATAAAGTCGGAAAAAATGATATTACTATATTATATATTTATTATATATGATATTTTATTATATTATTATCAATGTGCATTATTCAGATTATCCCCGGCCCTCATTTCCATCTGACAGAAAACTGAATAAAGACTGCTTTTGTATTATTCATGATTATTTTTATATTTGTTTTTTTGTTCCTGATAAAAAAAAATATTTCTTTACATCATGATAATCATACTCATGGACAACCCTCCCCCCCCCCCCCACACACACACCTACACCAAAGAAAAAGAAAAGAATGACAAAAGTGGTAATTTACTATGCATCACAACATGAATCAATAATGTTTTTTTTAACTCTCAATTTCACGTGCGGTGCAAATCAGATATACATATCAAATTCGAGAAGGGATTTTCAAAACGTTACCGTAAACAAGCCTCAAAGGATTGGGGGGGGGGGATGGATGGTTGAGTCATGCGCAGTAATCATCATCTAGCTCCCTTCCCAAGAGGATACAGAGAGGTGACTCGAATACAACATATGAAATTAGGCACGCGAGCGCAGAGAGGTGATGCTTCACTATCAAGCAAGCAGTTGGTGAACTACAGACGCATTGCGGAGTAATCATCAGATATGTACTGTAGCTCCCATCCCAAAGAGGATTACACGCAGGCACAGAGAGTGATGCTTGACTAGGACGGATATTAAAAACACAATGGCAAGCTTTAGAACGGAATGGCTCTGAGAGGTTGTCGTCGATAAAAGGTTCAAATCCTTGCTTGAGACGTGCCTGTGTGTGTGCGTAGGGGAGGGGTACAGGGTACAGATCATGAGGATTAGCTGTACTGCAGTTCAAAGAAGGCATATTTTCAAAAGGCAGGTCATCATAATAATTTGATCCCTACACCCCAACATACAGTACATAAAAAAGCACACAAATCAACCATGTCCAGTCCAAACGCACAGTGTCGCAGTCAAAATCTATAGCCAGATTGAATATTTTATAATCAAGATGGTTTAGGCACGCTTGTGGAGAAATAAAAATAAAAAAATAGGAGAATTTTTTTTTTTTCACTCACTCTTGCACTTCGCAAGCAAGCAGTGGTGAAACTGACAGACCATGCGCAGTAATCATCAGCTATATACTGTAGCTCCCAGTTTTTTTTGGGATTGGAGGGGACAGGGACATCGGCTCTTTCACAGCGGCAAGGCAAGTACGTGATATTAAATCAATGTATAATTCATGCTGAAATACAGTGCTTAAAAGCAATCATTTTACATACAGAAAAGATTTGCTGTAGTTTCTATGATGCTATCAAATATTTCTAAATTACACAGGTCATAGGGTTCACACTTTAAAAATCAGCTTGTAACTGTACTAGTGTGCAGTTTTTTGAGCACTTTTCTTTTCCTTGTTATAGGAATATGAATAAAGCTTTCTTCCAGAGAAAATTGTGCCTGAGATTGTGGAATACATCACCCGTGAGTTCCCGGATGGTCACCGTTTCTCAGGACAACGATATGAAGCACACCGCATCAACAGCGCATATCCTTGAGCGCGTGTATCAACTGGGTGAAGACGCCAGCGGGAGTAAGTGCGGTAACCGTGTTCATTTTTTCCACTGTTTTTTCTGATACTGTATCTCTTAAACTAATTGTCCTTTTTATCCCTCCAATGACAGATCGCCAGACTTCAATCCTATCGAAATGGTCTTATAAATATATTGACCATATTGGCACTGTGTTGCCCTTGTGATCGGCGTAATGGGCAAGCATCAGAAGGTAGTATGTATAGTACTGTACTGTAGTATTGTAAGTACAGTATGATACAGGTAAGATGGCACAGATTTTTTCTTTCCTAGTAGTCAGAGTAGCAAAAAACAAATGGCGCACAGCAGGGAGCCAGGTGTGGAATAAAAAACTTTTCTTTTATTACAGCATGGTAAGACAAAATCACCCCTTGGGGACACAGACAGGGACCTCCTACGCGTTTCGGACCACGGGTCCTTTATCAAGGAGTATGGGGTATGCTTAGGATGGGCACCTTAAATACCTAGTACTTAATAGGCAAATTACAAAATCTTTGTAAAATCATGTCGCGGGCCCCTCGCGTGCGCGTGACGTCATCCGGTGCGCCGCTCCAACAACCCTGAGGATTGGTGGTAAGAACCGCCCCTAGCGTCACTCGCGCATGCTCACAGTGAGCCGTGAAGGGAAATGACATTCCCTTACCCTCTGTCTGTCCCGAACCCCCGTGACGTCACACCCGATCTCTATTGGCTGAGGCGCACCGCTGCACCACCCATGTACTGTGTGAGGCAGACAGGCAGTCTCCAATCGCGCAGAGCCCGTGTGCATACACGAAGAGGAAGGGAGAAAATACAGAGGGAACGAATTATCTATCATACTCAATAAGAGCAACTGAATGAAAAATAGAGTGAATCAATACATGCTCCTATTGAGAATGGTGCCCGTCCCCAATGCAGATCCCACTATACACTGACATACACAAGTAGTATATCATAAATGGATCTATGATCCATAATCAAAAAATGCCGTCGTAGTTACACTTGACATACCCAATGCATAACATAGATCGGACTATAATCCATATTAACAAAATGCTGTCATAGTTATCTACATATCGAAATTTTATTAAAACATTCAGAATAATCCACAAGACTTTGTGTGTTATGTCTTGTTTTTCTGTGTCTCCAGTTGTGAAGAGGAATCAACTGTACATATTGTATGTTATACATATTCTATGGCTATGTTTAATCAATGATTCCTAAAGCCATCATAACAATTGCCCTCACAGCAAAAGGCTACTATACTACAAGTGGCAAATGCCACATAGATATACATCATAAGGCCTAATAGTA
>WSYH01001678.1:65051-111529 GCA_036426205.1 Ascaphus truei
TTTCTGTCAATTATCCTACCCTATTGTATTTGCATCAGACCCTGATATACTATTAGAGCCTTTATGATGTATTATCTATGTGGCATTTGCCACTTGTTAGTATAGTAGCCTTTTGCTGAGGGCAATTGTTATGATGGCTTTTAGGAATCATTGATTAAACAAATAGCCATAGAATATGTATAACATACAATATGTACAGTTGATTCCTCTTCACAACTGGAGTCACAGAAAAACAAGACATAACACACACAGTCTTGTGGATTATTCTGAATTGTTTTTAATAATTTTTCTATATGTAGATAACTATGACAGCATTTTGTTAATATGGATTATAGATCCGATCTAGGCTTATGCTTGGGGATGTCAAGTGTAACTACGACGGCATTTTTTGATATGGATCATAGATCCAATGTATGTATATTCTTGTGTATGTCAGTGTATATGTGGGATCTGCATTGGGGACGGGCACCATTCTCAATAGGAGCATGTATTGATTCACTCTATTTTTCATTCGGTGTGCTCTTATTGAGTATGATAGATAATTTGTTCCTCTCTGTATTTTCTCCCTTCCTCTTCGTGTATGCACACGGGGCTCTGCGCGATTGGAGCTGCCTCGTCTGCCTCACACAGTCATTGGTGGTGCAGCGGTGCGCCTCAGCCAATCAGAGATCGCGGTGACGTCACGGGGGGTCGGGACAGAGACAGAGGGTAAGGGAATGTCATTTCCCTTCACGGCTCACTGTGAGCATGCGCGAGTGACGCTAGGGGGCGGTTCTTACCCACAATCCTCAGGGTTGTTGGAGCGGCGCACCGGATGACGTCACGCGCATGCGCAGTGGGCCCGCGACATGATTTTACACAGATTTTTGTAATTTGCCTATTAAGTACTAGGTATTTAAGGTGCCCATCCTAAGCATACCCCATACTCCTTGATAAAGGACCCGTTGGTCCGAAACGCGTAGGAGGTCCCTGTCTGTGTCCCCCAAGGGGTGATTTTGTCTCTTACCATGCTGTAATAAAAGAAAAGTTTTTTATTCCACACCTGGCTCCCTGGCCCCTGGCTGTGCGCCATTTGTTTGCTATTGGATTGATCTGGATTGTTGTTTTGTTGATAGTTGTATTTGTTGCACCAACAATAACTTCCATGACACAACAAAAAAAAAAAGAATGTTTATTCTTAATGGTGCTCATCTACCCTCTCTGAGGTAACCCTCCAAAATACATGAACGGGTACAGAGAAAAGGGACAATCAACCTGACATTCTCTCCACTAGTCCTGTGAGTGTGGCGATGTTATTTTTTTTTTGAAAATTTGTCTGAAAATGGTAATAAGTGTATAAGTCCTCTTCCCTGGTTGGCAAAATCCGTTAAAGATGTTTGCTCTGCTCCTGTTCCCTATGACACAAACCACTTTTTGCGACAGCCCACGCACAATGAAGACCATGTGCCCCGTCAGAAACTGGAAATCACCTATCAAAAGGCTTGCATCCATGCCTAAAACTGAAGAAATAAACGACTGAAAGAAAAAAAATAAGAAATTGGGGCAATTGAGGATCCAGCATCCAGCAGAGTCCCTAGGATGGGAGGCCAGGTTTACAATAGGGCGTGGTGCGGTACATCACTCGTATTTAGGGGCAATTTTTGTTTTCATGTGATTTTTAATTATTTTTACATTTTTTTGAGCTCCATCGGGCCTGGATTAATGTATGTTAGGAAGGAAAACATTGGGGTGGCCATGCCCCTTGGATGAATTTTTAAGGGCTTTTTTGTTATGTGTTTGGCATAGGCCCTTTCTTGGACTGATCAGGGCTAACAACGGACCTCAATAATCAGAGGATGGGTAGCAGTGGTAGCATTTTATATCAGCCTCTTGTTTGCACACGGTAGTAGCGAGTAGTATTTTGCTTTAGGAAAAAGAACAACATGAAAATAAATGCACTTATATGGACCAAAGCTTGTTTCAAATATTAATATATCAAATAGTAAATTAACTTACAGTACCTTAACACCTTTAGGGGAGAATGGAATGGGGTTGGTCCCAAATAAACGTACTATTGTGTGACTTTGTTAATGGTGAGAATAAAGGGAAGTTTTTAACAACTAATAGAAATGTATAACTACTTTGAAGTAACAATGTGATACTAAAGCACAATATACTGATACGGTCTGTTGTATAAAAAATGACAAGAGAAAAATAGAACCAATGCTTCTTATCATTGTGAATAATCTATGTATTACGTGTAACTGTATATTGTATTTATGTAACTGGTAAGGAGAGTAAAAGTATTGGAAGCATGCCCCCACCCACATCGAATAGAGTGTATCTGGGGGAACCTATAGGTTACCAGGTGTGGTGCGTTTACTACCTGTCTGCTCACAGGAGGTCTGAGCCTCCTGCTAGTGAAGCCTTGGGTGAATCTCTGGAACGTTTTCTTGTCAGCGCCGTCCACCTATGTAAAGCTTCTAGGGTGTAGATTGGTGGGCCCTCACAAAGGAACATCCTAAAGTACCAGCCCACCCAAAGGTTATGCTAAAAGAAGTTTACATATTGCAATAACACAACATAACATACTTCGTCAACCATATACATGACAGTGTCCCTCTGATAACAACTATAGGCCAACACCACCGACCCCTGTCACCCACCGCAGGGCTTTTGTACCCCCACACTTATACTCAATATTCCCAAAATGTCCCGACATATCCCCCAAGTGATGACTGTTTGGTAAAGTTGTGTGCACTGATGACTGCGCTGTACCTGCCCCCAATGCTCCAGCAACCTGAGGCTTGCAGATTCTTCACAAAGATCCAACCCGCTCTGGCGATCTCCTCTGTGACGTCCTGCAAACTCTCGCCTGGCGGTGGGTGACTTCCCGCATGGAGTGATCACCAGACTTTGGAAATTCTCTTGCTGCAGAGCCTGTCTACCCAGACTCACCCCGCGATCACTGATGTGCACTGTGCATAACCGGTGGATATCACACTAGAACTGGGTACTAAGAGCAATCACCCCCCCTTGCACTGAAAGGGCCTCCCTAAACTGCCCAAACTAACTGCTGGGGCTGCACTGCAAGCCAACTGTCTCTTCTTGTCGATGCCCACATACTTCAGCTGGTGTCAACTGACAGATCTCAGATGAGGGAGGGTCCCTACCTAGGGGCCTTCCTAGAACTTACCCACTAACCTAGTGGGGAGTGGGGCCTACCTTGGCCTGGGGGTCTGGGGCCTATACGCGAGCACTCAGCTGTGTTAACAATACCATCTCCCAACGCTTTCCTGGATCCAGCTGACAAAACCCCTTCTGCACACACTTGTTGCAGCAACTTTGCAGCATGAGAACTCTGCCAGCTCAATAGTGGCTTCATGCTGCCTGTGACCAGGGTGTAACTGCAGTCCCCAGAGGCTGCTGGATTGGTAGTTCTTGGTACACTTTTCTCTTTCCCTATGGGGACCCGCGTGCCGCCTGTGTAATGGCCGCCACCAGCGCTGGCTAACTGCCTCATGTGCGAACTGGGGTGGATGGTCCCTTACTATGGAGCATCTCTTGCTCACTCTCCCTGTAATGGCTGCCACATCGCATCTGGGCTATAACTGCACGCGCGTGAACTTCCGCGTAGTGCCAAACGAAAAACAAAACAGATGCGGCGCCCTGTATGCTTGAAACTGTTTTGCCCCCCCCCCCCCCTCCAGCTGACCCCCGGTGACCGATCACAGCGCCCCGACAAAGTGCACAGAATCACCGCTACGCAGCGTCCCCTGACTTGCCTCCCGTCGTCATGTAAATGGAGAAATACGATGTCTGGGGAGCCAGAGGTGGACCCTGGCTACATTATATAACGCCAAAAGTGTACTCACAAGACAATACATGAATTATGATATACAAAAGCTCAGCAAAATCAAACTATGAGGAAGGAATCCCTGCCCTGAAGAGCTTACATCAAGTGGTAATGATGCGAGACTTGACCTCACCGGCGCTTATATGGCCCGCGACCAACATCGCGTCAAAAACACATGTATTGATACCGCACGCATGCGCGTTATAGTAGGAGCGACACGGAACGGAGCGCGGCTTTGTCTCGGATCGCTGGAAGTCAACTCAATATTTGTTTTTCACAACTGCATAGCGGGCGTCAGCGTCGCTGTGCAGCGTCGCCGTCGCCTATGCAAAGGACTATAGCGCAGCCTTACAGAGCAGCAGTGAGGGAAGACGTGCTGTAGATGGCAGTTCTTGGGCCACACTAGTTGGTAGGAGTGACCTGTGGGTGTGGGACAGGAACCATGAATGCAGGCATTGGGTGCTTGATTGTGAGATGCGAGTTTAAGGTTAGTCAGTAATTAAATTAGATATGTTAAAAACAACCATTAGCAGGGGAAGAGGGTGGCCTGAAGGCGTGGGGGGACCAGCAAGTGTGGGTATATGAATCCTGGGTCCTACGTGAATGAGGAGAGATGTCACGAGCAGCAGAGGTAGATCAGAAATGAGTGTGTGAATAGGTGACCCATTTATGAAAATAAAACCGGGACAACATTTTTTTTTTTACATAACAGTTTTTATTTATTGTAGTACACTCTATACTTTACTACCTTAGGCCTTGTTACGGTGTGGGTTGTGTGTGTGTGTGTGTGTGTGTGTGTGTGGTGTGGTGTTTGTGTGTGTGTTGGGGACCGTCACTAATCAAACAAAAAAAACCGCCAGAGTGTGAATTGATCTGAACCCATTAACCATGTCAGGATGGCCCCTCTTAATTTTCCAACCAGCAATCCCGACTGGGATCTACTGATCTCGCAGCCCTCAAGGTACTATACTCTGGGCGAGGAGGTGTTTCCCTACCTGTCTTCCGATGTCTCCCTCTCTCCCCTCGTGAAATTGAGTCAATCTGGAAAAAAAACGGTATACTGTATGTTTACTTCGGTGTGTTACGGCAGTTAAGATAAGACATCGAGTTAGGGAGACGGGGAGTGTGAGGGAGGCGTGGAGGTTGATGGAGGCGATGAGGGTTAGGGAGTCGGGGGGGAATGGGAGGTATTCTGGAGGTGAATAGGGCGGGGTTTTTCAGTGGCTTCCGTGAGGGTGAGGAGGCCGTGGATGAGGGTTGAGGTGAGGCTGGTAGTGTTATGGATGCGTGAGTTTTAGGTATGTGCTTGGGGGAGGGAGACGGTGAGGATACCGGGATAACGGTGGAGTGAGACAGGGTAAGAGGGCTATACACCCACATTATACACCACCACCCACTGTATACACACCCACCCACTGACCTCCCACCCCCCCCTGACACACACTCACTCCCACTTACACAAACCCACCCGCATACACACACCCCAGCCACTTACACACATTGTCATCACGCCATCGCTCTTACATCCCACCCACTCCACTTACCTCCTGCACCCACCCCATTACAGCACCGCACCGCCTGCACCCACTTACACCTCGCCCCGCAGGTTAGCGCGGGACCCACTACCCATACCACGACTCACAGACCACCGCCACTTACCAAACACCCACACCATTTAAAGCACACACACTCATATCTCTGCAGCTTACACAGCACACACCCACTTATACACACCCATATACAACACCCCTTACAACACAGATCTACACACATATACGACACATCAGATTTTTTTATATGTATTTTGGGTCTTTTGTTAGTTTTTTTTTTTTTAAATCGTGTGTGTTTGGTCTGTTGGGTGTGTGTTGTTATGTGTGTGTTTTTTGTTGGGTGTTTGTGTATTGTGTGTGTGTGATGGTTGTCGTGTGTGTGGTGTGTCGTGTGTGTGTGTGATGTGTTGGTGTGTTGTGGTGTTGTCAGGCTGCCCTCTCTCCTACTCCTCGCCCCCCCCCCCGAGGCCAATCTGTAATATCTGAACCCCCTCACCATTCCGGAGGCCCCTCTTAAGTTCCAAAGCGCCATCCCATCCCGCCTGGTATCTTACCTGATCCAAGACCCGTCAGGTACTATCCTGGAGAGTAGGTGTTCCCTACCTTCTTTTCAGATGTCCTCCATACGTGAGACTGAGTCCGATCTGGAAGAAACAGGATAGGTTACTACTTTCTCGGTATAGGTATAACGGCATTTAAGATAGGACATAGAGGGTGAGGGAGGCGGGAGGGTGAGGGAGGCCGGGGAGGTTGAGGGAGCTGGAGGTTTGTATGAGGTGGGGAGTTCGTGAGAGGAGCCGTGTCGTTGAGGTAGGGGGAGGGAGAGGAGGTGTGGAGAGGGTGGGGTGGGGAGGTGAGGATGGGGGCTGTAGGAGGGGTAGGGGATGGAGGGGTTTGGGGCGGGAGGGTGATGGAGGCGGGGAGGGGATACTTTCGGGGACATTGGAGAGGGAGAACATCCGCCACTGATACACACACACCCACTGATTACACACCCTGTCATCCGCCCCCAAAAAAAAATAATAAAAATAAGAAAAATATTGTGACTATCTAATTTTATAGTTTTTCGGTATATTTATATAACTACAGTATATATATGTTGTATAGTTGCTGCATATTAATAGAACTATATTGTGTAGATCTATCTATTTTAGAGTTATTTCGGTATAATTATATAACTACAATATGGGGCCTATCAGAGAGGATCGCAAATAAAATTGCCATTTGTTTCAAAAGTTCAAAATTGTGGCGTATTTATTGTGCCTTATGCAGAAACGACAAATCGCAATAAGTCTAATGTGTAGAATGGCGAGTGCTATCTCGCCATTCTTGACGGAGGTACTTACATTTGGCTATAATTTCAATAAGTGTGGTGTCAAAGTCGCGCTCGTGAGTCTCGCGAGTCAAGTAGGCGGGACATCTTCAAAAAGTCAACACACATTCCGTCAGAGCGTCTTACAGACGGCTTCTGCATATTTCCATAGCAGAGAAACGGCGCGCGTGTCCATCCATATATATTCAGTTGCTCCACTGTTCATAATATATTCAAAAATAACACTGCAAATAACCTGAACAGATGTTGCTTAATTAAACAGAACTTTGAACACATCAAATAGTGTACTGCTGTACTGTACTCTTCATATTGAGGAGAGTGCATTCGTACATGACCGCAATAAACTATTTCAAAACACACTCCTGTGCAACGTGTGCAATAGGTAATGATATCTTCACTTCTTTTGATTTTGGCCGTTAGAAACATACATTATGGTAAAGCTTAATAAATAATAACACTGAAGGTTACGACAATTTCAAAATCACAAATGACCAACAAATACATGTTATGATAGTGTACATTACACTATTGAACTATCACAATTCTTTATATGGATGCATCGCGATCAGCTGCTGGGCTTGGAGGGAGGGAGGGAGGGGGGTCAGGATGCTTGCCTAGTGCAGGGCTTCACATCCCGATCAGATTCTGGGCTGGAGGGAGGGAGGGGGGTCAGGACTGCTGCCTAGTGCAGGCTTCACATCCATCAGCTGCTGGGCTGGAGGAGGGGGGTCAGGACTGCTGCTAGTGCAGGCTCAATCCCGATCAGCTGCTGGGTTGGAAGGGAGTGGGGGGTCAGACGGGCTCCTAGTGCAGGGCTTCACATCCGATCAGATTCTGGGCTGGAGGGAGGTGAGGGAGGGGGTCAGGACTGCTGCCGAGTGCAGGGCTTCACATCCCGATCAGCTGGGCTAGGGGGAGGGAGGGGGGGTCGGGACTGCAGCGTGGAGAATGTCGGGTAATGCGACATTGGACCTTAAGTACAAACTATGTTGTCGGATATACTCCGACATTCGAGCGGAAGGGGATAAACATCTAACAAGTGCTAGACACGTCAGCTGTTTGTTTATTTATTTATTAAACTCACTGGCCAGCAGCATTCTCGCCATGTAAAGGCACGGTTACTGCCGCTTTTTTTGTGGCGTGCACATTTGGCGTATAAAGCGCTAAAACGGACTGGCGAACGGAGAGAAACAACTGAAAGTGCCTCCCTGAATATGACAAATTAAAAATGGCGATCTGCTTGAAAAAAGCCACTTCTCGCCAATCATCGGCGATTTTTGTCTCCTAGAAATTCCCTGGCGAATTTCACAAAACTCGCCACGATCTCACACCTTTCTGAATACAGGTAACCAAATTTGGCGAATACATGGCGAACACCTTGTATTCGGAGCTCCTCTGCATAGGCCACTATACTATTATTGTTTATATTGCTGCATATAATAAACTATATAGTATAGATCTATCTAATTTGATAGTTTTTCGGTATATTTATATAACTACAGTATATATATATTGTTTATATTGCAGCATATTAATAGAACTATATATTTGTCGATCTATCTAATTTTATAGTTATTTCGGGTATATTTATATAACTACAGTACAGTATATATTGTTTATAAGTATTGCGCTATTAATAGAACTATATTTTGTGTAGATCTATCTAATTTTATAGTTATTTCGGTATATTTATATAACTACAGTATATATCTATTGTATATATTGCTGCATATTAATATTGTGTAGATCTATCTCATTATTTTTACTGAAAATGATGTGTAGATGCTATCTCATTATTTTTACTGAAAATGATGTGCTGTGCTTGTGGCCTACTGCACTGTAACTTACCGGATTGTTGTTTTTCTGTACATTGTAGGGAGAAACTAATCTGGTCGACAAAATAAGTGAGAGAATGATAAAGAGTGCATTAAGGTTCAAATACACTCTGCAGCAAAATCACAATCTCACTGTATCCGAGACCAGCATAAAGAGGAGACGCAGAATTACCATTCCATTTCTAAAGCTTGCCATTGTGTTTTTAATCCGTCCCTAGTCAAGCATCACCTCTCTGGCCTGCGTGTAATCCTCTTTGGGATGGGAGCTACAGTACATATCTGATGATTACTCCGCATGCGTCTGTAATTCACACGCTGCTTGATAGCCGAGCATCACCTCTCTGCCCTGCGTGCCTAATTTTCATATTGTTGTATTCGAGTCACCTCTCTGTAATCCTCTTTGGGAAGGGAGCTAGATGATGATACTGCGCATGACTCCACCCATCCCCCCCCCCAATCCTTTGAGGCTTTGTTTACGGTAACGCTTTTGAAAATCCCTTCTCGAATTGATATGTAATCTGATTTGCACCGCACTGTGAAATTGAGAGTTAAAAAAAACATTATCTGATCATGTTGTTGATGCAGTAAATTACCACTTTTTTCATTCTTTCTTTTCTTTGGTTAGGTGTGTGTGGGGGGGGGTTGTCAATATTATATTATCATGAATGTAAAGAAATTTTATTTTATTTATCAGGAACAAAAAAACAATATAAAAATAATCATAATACAAAATGGCAGTCTTTATTCAGTTCTTCTGTCAGATGGAAATTGAGGGCCGGTGGATAATCATGAATAATGCACATGTGTAATAATATTAATAATAAAATACAATCTATTATATATATATATAGTAATATAATTTTTTCCGACTTTATCTTCCTCTTCTGTGTACAGTACAGTAGTTCATTGAGAAGAGAAGAGGTTTGTGTACATCATGACTGCAGTTTAGATACTGTACACTTAACTTACAAACAGTTCACAAACTTTAACGATACCCCTCTCCCCAGTCCATCCTTTTTTTCTGAAAGAAGAAAACAAAAAATTATTGTATTATGTGCATATTGATTATGGCATTGTGTGCTGTATAGTACTGTCAAACTAGTCTATACTGGAACTACTTTATACTGTGACTACTGTTAAACTACTTTGTAACCAGATGGCTGTGCTGTCTCTCTGGAAAGAAAAATGGCAGTTAGGTGCATTCGTATTATAGCACTGTGTACTGTATAGCTACTCCATATTGGACACAGTATATAGTACTGTCAAACTAGTCATACTGGAACTACTGTATACTCTGACTACTGTTAAATACTTTGTAACCAATGGCTGGTGCTGCTCTCTCTGGAAAGAAAAAATTGAGCAGTTAGATCATTCTGTATTATGGCATTGTGTACTGTATAGCTACTCCATATTGGACTACAGTACTGCATTAGTACTGTCAAACTAGTCTATACTGGAACTACTGTATACTCTGACTACTGTTAAATACTTTGTAACCAGAGGGCTGGTGCTGCTCTCTCTGGAAAAGAAAAAAATTGAGCAGTAGATGCATTCTGTATTATGGCATTGTGTACTGTATAGCTACTCCATATTGGACTACAGTATGCAGTACAATAGTATTGTCAAACTAGTTATACTGGAACTACTGTATACTCTGACTACTAGATAGGTGAAAGAATTGGGGTGCTCCAACCCGCAGAACTCATCCAATAACATTTTCGTAAGCATATCACATTTTACAAAGGTTCATTGATGACCTGATTATGGTTTGGGAAGGGGACTTAGACATTCTACACAATTTCTTGCTATATTAATTCTAATCACCTTATTAGCTTTCACTTATAATTTCATGCACAGCACATTGACTATCTGGACCTCTCGATTGTTTATTGACATGCAGGTCAAAATCCAAACGGAAACTTCAGAAACCGAATGCAAGGAATATGCTGTTATGAGCGACAGCTTCACCCACCTGCGGTCATTAGGGGGATCCCCAAGGCCAGTTCCTCACTGAGGAGGAATTGCTCCACTGAGGAGGCTTTTTTCTCGTCATCTGAGGAATTATGCCATCGCTTCCACCAGAGGGGCTACAATATGGACTGTTTAATTACACCTCAAAGAAATTGCATTAACCATAGAGAGGATTTGTTTAAAAATGCTAAGGGTGATCCACACAAGGAAATAGTAAAAATAGCAATAAGAACAAAAAAGATACTGTTTCACGAAAGGGTGTTCCATTAATGATTACCCATATAATAGATGTAGTCACAAAGTTCAGATATTATACGTAGCATTGGAGCATCCTACAATGGATGGCACCCTCAAGGACTGTGTTAAGCAGGGCCCCGCTTTGTCTACCGCAAGCCAAAACAATTGCTAGTTATGTATCCCCAAGTTATGTCGCGTCCTCTACCCCATCCGACGAAAATTCGTAACTAAGGGTTCATACAGATGTGGAGGTTGCAAAGTCTGCCAATTTATGATTCCCTCACATTGCTTTAGGGGCCTAATATCTAATAAGGAATTCCCGTAAAAACATTCATTAACTGCACACTCAATAGGATTTTACCTCCTAACCTGTGCTGCGGGATTAATTATGTGGGTAGGACAATCAACCACTTAAGAAAAGAATCCTTGAACACATTAGATTAATCAGAAAATGAGACACATCTCACCCGGTCTCAAAAACACTCTTCACCCCAATGCCCCAAAGGTAGCCTTATGGGCTTAAATTTCAAGGAATTGAAACGATCCTTCTGAAAGAAAGAGGGGGTGACTTGCTCAACCTTTTGGACCGCAGGGAGGCATATTGGATATTTATGCTTCAGACCAGAACCCCTGCGTTCTGAATGTTGAGTGGACCTGGGCCATTTCTAAAAATAAAAATAAATAATAAGAATAATGGCATAATGTTTTATAAGTAATAGCTTGGATTCATTCTACCACTATTTTTGCTGTAATAATAACATGCTTCCTCCAAATGTAAAGCATAAAAAGTTATAAGTTATATGATCTGACTTTCTCTATAATATGATGTTGCTAAACACTGCTTTCTGTCAATTCTCCTACCCTATTGTTTTGCATCAGACCCTGATATACTATTAGAGCCTTTATGATGTATTATCTATGTGGCATTTGCCACTTGTAGTAAGTAGCCTTTTGCTGAGGGCATTGTTATGATGGCTTTTAGAATCATTGATTAACAAATAGCCATAGAAGATATGTATAACATACAATATGTCGTTGATTCCTCTTCACACTGGAGACACAGAAACAAGACATAACACACAAAGTCTTGTGGATTATCTGAATGTTTTTTATAAATTTCGATATGTAGATAACTATGACAGCATTTTGTTAATATGGATTATAGATCCGATCTATTTTATGCTTGGGTATGTCAAGTGTAACTACGACGGCATTTTTTGATATGGATCATAGATCCATTTATGTATATCCTACTTGTGATGTCAGTGTATATGTGGGATCTGCATTGGGGCGGGCACCATTTCAATAGGAGCATGTATTGATTCACTCTATTTTTCATTCAGTTGCTCTTATTGAGTATGATAGATAATTCGTTCCTCTCTGTATTTTCTCCCTCCCTCTTCGTGTATCACACGGGCTCTGCTGCGGATTGGAGCTGCCTGTCGTCGCCTCACACACAGTCATTGGGTGGTGCAGCGGTGCGCCTCAGCCAATCAGAGATCGGGTGACGTCACGGGGTTCGGGACAGAGACAGAGGGTAAGGGAATGTCATTTCCCTTCACGGCTCACTGTGAGCATGCGCGAGGTACGCTAGGGGGCGGTTCTTACCACAATCCTCAGGGTTGTTGGAGCGGCGCACCGGATGACGTCACGCGCACGGCCAGGGGCCCGCGACATGATTTTACACAGATTTTTGTAATTTGCCTATTAAGTACTAGGTATTTAAGGTGCCCATCCTAAGCATACCCCATACTCCTTGATAAAGGACCCGTGGGTCAAACGCGTAGGAGGTCCCTGTCTTGTGTCCCCCAAGGGTGATTTTGTCTCTTACAAATGCTCATGCTGTAATAAAAGAAAAGTTTTTTATTCCACACCTGGCTCCCTGCTGTGCGCCATTTGTTTTTTGCTACTCTGACTACTAGGAAAGAAAAAATCTGTGCCATACTTACCTGTATCATACTGTACTTACAATACTACAGTACAGTACTATACCATACTACCTTCCTGATGCTTGCCCATTACGCGCGATCACAATGGGCAACACAGTCGCAATATGGTCAATATATTTATAGACCATTTCGATAGGATTGAAGTCTGGCGATCTGTCATTGGAGGGGATAAAAAAGGACAATTAGTTTAAGAGATACAGTATACAGAAAAAACAGTGGGAAAAAATGAGACACGGTTACCGCACTTACTCCGCTGGCGTCTTCACCCAGTTGATACCGCGCTCAAGGATATGCGCTGTTGATGCGGTGTGCTTCATATCGTTGTCCTGGTAGAAACGGTGACCATCCGGGAACTCACGTGTGATGTATTCCACAATCTCAGGCACAATTTTCTCTTGGAAGAAAGCTTTATTCATGATTCCTATAACAAGAAAAGAAAAGTGCTCAAAAAACTGCACACTAGTACAGTACAAGCCTGATTTTTAAAGTGAACCTATGACCTGTGTAATTTAGAAAATATTTGATAGCATCATAGAAACTACAGCAAATCTTTTCTGTATGTATAAATGATTGCCTTTTAAGCACTGTATTTCAGCATGAATTATACATTGATTTAATATCACAGTACTTGCCTTTTGCCGACTGTGAAAGAGCCGATGTCCCTGTCCCCTCCAATCCCAAAAAACTGGGAGCTACAGTATATAGCTGATGATTACTGCGCATGCGTCTGTCAGTTCACCACTGCTTGCTTGCGAAGTGCAAGAGTGAGTGACAAAAAAAAAAAAATTCTCCTATTTTTTTATTTTTATTTTCTCCACAAGCATGCCTAAACCATCTTGATATTACAATATTCAATCTGTGCTATAGATTTTGACTGCGACACTGTGCGTTTGACTGGACATGGTTGATTTGTGTGCTTTTTTATGTACTGTATTTGGGGGTGTAGGGATCAAATTATTATGATGACCTGCCTTTTGAAAATATGCCATTTCTTTGAACTGCAGTACAGCTAATCCTTCATGCATCTGTACCCTGTACCCCCCTCCCCTACGCACACACACAAGGCACGCTCAAGCAAGGATTTGAACCTTTTATCGACAGACACCTCTCCAGAGCCATTCCGTTTCTAAAGCTTGCCATTGTGTTTTTAATCCGTCCCTAGTCAAGCATCACCTCTCTGTGCCTGCGTGTAATCCTCTTTGGGATGGGAGCTACAGTACATATCTGATGATTACTCCGCATGCGTCTGTAAGTTCACCACTGCTTGCTTGATAGTCGAGCATCACCTCTCTGCGCCTGCGTGCCTAATTTTCATATTGTTGTATTCGAGTCACCTCTCTGTAATCCTCTTTGGGAAGGGAGCTAGATGATGATTACTGCGCATGACTCACCCATCCACCCCCCCCCAATCCTTTGAGGCTTTGTTTACGGTAACGCTTTTGAAAATCCCTTCTCGAATTTGATATGTATATCTGATTTGCACCGCACTGTGAAATTGAGAGTTAAAAAAAAACATTATCTGATTCATGTTGTTGATGCAGTAAATTACCACTTTTTGTCATTCTTTCTTTTTTCTTTGGTGTAGGTGTGTGTGTGGGGGGGGGGAGGGGTTGTCCATGAGTATGATTATCATGAATGTAAAGAAATATTTATTTTATTTTATCAGGAACAAAAAAACAAATATAAAAATAATCATGAATAATACAAAATGCAGTCTTTATTCAGTTCTTCTGTCAGATGGAAATTGAGGGCCGGTGGATAATCATGAATAATGCACATTGATAATAATATTAATAATAATATATCATATATAATAATATATATATATATAGTAATATCATTTTTTCCGACTTTATCTTCCTCATTCTGTGTACAGTACAGTAGTTCATTGAAAGAGAAGAGGTTTTGTGTACATCATGACTGCAGTTTAGATACTGTACACTTAACTGTACAAACAGTTCACAAACTTTACACGATACCCCCCTCTCCCCCAGTCCATCCTTTTTTTCTGAAAAGACAAGAAAACAAAAAATTTGTGTAGTTATGTGCATATTGTATTATGGCACTGTGTACTGTATAGCTACTCCATATTGGACTACAGTATGCAGTTAGTACTGTCAAACTAGTCTATACTGGAACTACTGTATACTCTGACTACTGTTAAATACTTTGTAACCAGATGGCTGGTGCTGCTCTCTCTGGAAAGAAAAAAATTGAGCAGTTAGTCAGACTTTAGGTGTAACATACTGTATTATGGCATTTGTGTACTAAGCTACTCCATTTGACTACAGTATGCAGTTACAATAGTACTGTCAAACTAGTCTATACTGGAACACTGTATACTCTCTGACTACTAGAAAGAAAAATCTGTGCCTACTTACCTGTATCATACTGTACTTACATACTACAGTACAGTCTATACATACTACCTTCTGATGGCTTGCCATTAGCCGATCACAATGGGGCAACACAGTCGCAATATGCGCCAACTCATCCTTTTTGGAGTGTTTCACGACTTTTCGGATATGGTCCTTCAGCTGATGCCAGACTCATTTCGATAGTATTGAAGTCTGGCGACTGTCATTGGAGGGAAAAAAAGGAAAATTAGTTTAGAGATACAGTATACAGAAAAAACAGTGGAAAAAATGAGACAAACGGTACCACCTTTGCATTCCACAAAAAAGGTCCATATCTATGAAGCCACGTCAAAACACCGCTGAAGATGCATGTGTGGGGTGCCATCTCTAGGCGTGGACCAGGATGCATCGTCATCTTTGAAGGTACATGAACAATGTATGTCACCACCGTTTTGCCTTACGTACTGTACTGTACTAGTGTGCAGTTTTTTGAGCACTTTTCTTTTCTTGTTATAGGAATCATGAATAAAGCTTTCTTCCAGAGAAATTGTGCCTGGATTGTGGAATACATCCACATGAGTTCCCGGATGGTCACTGTTTCTACCAGGACAACGATCTGAAGCACCCGCGTCAACAAGCGCATATCCTTGAGCGCGGTTATCAACTGGGTGAAGACGCCAGCGGAGTAAGTGCGGTAGCAATAAAGAAATGTGCAGCTATAGTGACTGTACACTTGTAGGTATCTGTGTCTACATACATAATTATTAAGTAGCTACATTTCAACCCCATTAAAACGCGATCCGTTACAACACGCGAATCCGCTTATAACGCGATGCAAGTGTGGCTCCCAATTTTCGTATTTATGATACTTTACAAACGATTATTGGTATCTTAAATACTTATGTGACAATGCCATACAATGTGTAACATTTCTAACGTGATCCGCTTATAGCACATGTATTCTTTGGACCCCAAGCACAGCGTTATAAGGGTATGTCATGTGTGGCCACAATGTAGTTTTATCATCCCACATTTTTTGAGAAATACATGTAGTATGTATGTAATGTATGTCTTTATTCATAACGCCATTAGTGTACATAGGCTTCAGTAGTAACTACGTCACAATGATAAATAAACAAATAATACAAAACAGATCATGGGAATAAGTGCTTCAGTCATAAAAGTAACATTCGGAAGAGGTATCCCTGCTCCGAGGAGCTTACAATCGAATTGGTGGGGAACGTACAAAGACAGCAGGAGGTATGGTCAGTAGTGAGTCTGGCAGGGGCCAAAGCTTATTTATCGCGTATAGTATTAGCCATGGTGCTACTCATGCTTCTTTAAGCAAGTGTGTCTTAAGGTGAGTCTAAAAGGTGGCTAAGAGGGTGCTAGTTGGGTATTGAGGGGAAGGGCATTCCAGAGGTGCGGGGCACAGTGAGAAGTTTTAAGTGTGGAGGGGCTTTAGAACAAAGGGTGTAGAGAGAAGACACCTTGAGTAGAACGCAAGAGTCGGGATGGTGCATAGCGAAAATTAGGGCTGAGATGATAGAGCAGAAAGTGTAAGCTTTAAAGTGAGTAGGAGAATTGAGTAGAGAATGCGAGATTCATAGGAAGCCAGGAGGAGGATTTCAGCAGGGAGACGCTAGACAGATTGGAAAGTGTAGAGTGATTCTTAACACATCGTTTAGGATAGATTGTAGGGAGACAGGTAGAGGCAAGAAGGCCGGACAGGAGGTTACAGAATCGAGGACGAGAGAATGAAGTCATAGTTCTATTGTTGAGTAGCAGAGGAAAGGGCTTATCTTGTTATATTGTGTAGGAAAAAGCATCAGGTTTTAGATACGTTTTGAATGTGAGGGGCGTAATGTGAGAGGACTCGAGTGTACTCATAGGCAGCTTGCTTGGGCACTGGGTGTGATATGTCTTTCACAGTATGTGGAAGGGGTAGAAGGCCAGTTTGGGAGAAGAGATTAGGACTCAGTTTTTTTGCCATGTTAGTTTTTAAGTCGGAGGATGGCCATCCAGGATGATATCCCAGAGAGACATTCAGAACTGTGGTCTGTACAGCACTGTAAGGTTGGGTTAAGGTAAATTTGTGTGTCTCAGCATAGAGGTGATTTTAACCCAAGAGATGTGATTAGGTCACCTAGGAATTGTGTACAGAGAAAGAGAAGACGTCCAGGACGCCCTGTGTGACCCCCACAGAGCGGAGAGAGACTTATCGAAGAAGAGGCAAGGAATGGACAGCGAGCGTGGTTGAAGAGAGTACAGAGTGGATGCTCGAGGTGTCAAGATCACTGGGACACACTTTATTCGAGCTGCTATCCACGAATTCGGGTATCGTCTGGGTTATTGAGCTTTTGACTGTTTCTGCCCGAGTGCATTGCGTATTTTCCGGGCAGGTGAAGCATTTTATTCCCGCTGGCTGCAATACTGCACAGTTATATATACTGCATTACATTCATTAATTTATGCCATCTGGTAGACACGCGAAGCATTGCAGCCTATTAAATCCTAATCATTATCATTTAACCAGATATCCCGCCCGTCAGCCAGGCATGAACCAGGCTGGGAAGGCAACGCAACGGGGCTTGTCAGAGGTGAGGAGCGGCGGCGCATTCCATGTATCTGCCAGTACTACTGGGTATTTTCTCGAATAACGGTGTTGTCGGCAGTAGTAAAACACGTGGAGGAGGTGGAGGGGGGAGGGAAGGAATGTAACCTCTGCTCACTGATTGGCGTAGGAGATGAGTAGATGAGTGATGTGCTGTCTGTAGAATATATTGATAAGACACCTAAGAGAAAGAACTCAGCTAAACACTCTGTAACTCAAAGTGGTAAATTGTAGTATTAAAATTCCTTTATAGTAGTGTTTAAAATAAATGGGTGTACAAACAGAGACAAAAAGGACTGTACTCTCTGCTGCACACTCTATTCTACATTTTCCCGCCAATTGACCGGTCTTACTTACTCGGCTGGCGCTGAAAACTAGACCGGCGCCAGCCGCTCTCCTCCATGCACCCCCTCCACTCGCGCGCATTTTTCAGCCCTTCCCGACCCCCTGGCTGCTCCTGCTGTGCCCTTTGCTTCCCCGTACCCACCCCGCTTACCTTCTGGGATGTCGGGAAGCCGGGGAAGCCGGGCGCCACGTGGCAGTGACATCACCAGTGCCGCCGGACAGTGACGTCACCACGCTGCCCGCACACATCCTCCGTGCGGGAAATGTTAGATTAGATGTGTCGCCACTGTATATCCCAGTCAAGTCTTGTTATCACCAGGGTTAGGTTAAATATCAACTGCTAAATTAGCCTTTACTGGGTAGCACACACTATATATGTATATATGTCAACCATAACAATGTGTGTATAGGTTTCCCGGCATTTGTCATACCTCCGTAGTGATCCCCGTAGGGGAAAGTACCAAAGTAAATGAGGTTTATTGCCCAAAATCAAATTGTTGCTGCAATCGTTAGGTTAGTTTACAGAAAAATAGGTGTGCTATACATGCAAGTTAACCCCTGTTATTACAGGTTATACACATTTAAAAATCCATGAATTGTATCTGGATAGAGGATCAGAAATACATCCAGACCTCTACACTGCTTGTGTGTTAAAAAGCATGGTGTTCCGGGTGATCCCGATCAGGTAGTCACATGCAGGCTCTTAAATCTGTCTTGCTGAATCGAGCTCCTCACAACAGATGAGGTTAAGTCTATGTGGTGTTTAGGAACCACTACCACAAATCGCAGCCATTTACTAAATATATATATACTGTAATTGCTGGTGAGATGTAATCCGGGGCTCGACGCTACAGGAGCAATTGCAATGTAGTCAGCTTTGCCGAAGACCGTTTAGCGCATGTGGCGCTTTTCCAGGCTGAATAGGCTAGGGGGCAAGACAGATTATAGAGCCTGCGTGAGACTTACCTATTACATATATATTGGTGTGCTACCTAGTAAAGGCTAATTCTAGCAGTTGATATTAACCTACCCTGGTGATAACAGGACTTGACTGGGATATACAAGTCCTTTCTGTCTCTTGTTTGTACACCCTTTTTATTTAAACACTACTATTAAGGAATTTTTAATACTACAATTACCTACTTTGAGTTACAAGTGCTATTAGCTAGTTTCTTTTCCTCTTAGGTGTCTTGTTGGCAAAAAGACAACGAAAGTACGATATGGGAGGTAAGAAGAGATCCAGGATAAGCTGTTTTACAATACCAAGAGTATGGAGACCTGTGAAGAAGGATTTGTCCACGGTGTCAATGCTGCTGCAGAGGTCGAGTAATTTAATAGAGTGTAATGACCTATGTTTTGGCAGCATGGAGGTCATTAGGTATATATTAGTATAGGGCGGTTATAGTAGAGTGAGCAGTGCAGAAGCCAGATTGTAAGGGTCTAGGAGAGAATAGGTGTTTGAAAAATGTAGCAATCAAGAATACAAGACATTCTCTCTGTCCTGTCTCTATCTTAGCAATGACATTACATTTCACCCTTAAATGCAATATAGAGCACCTAATAGAGTCACATTAGTGCAACATAGCAACATGTGTTGTTAGGTATATAGGACATTTGGATTGTATTAATCAGGCAGTCATTTATAGTATCAAATGATGACACATAATATAAGATGAGTGTAATCTGAAAATAACACACCACTACTGAATTCACAGTCACAAGCAATGTGCGACCCAAAGAAGAGTAGGCAAGGAGGGATGGAATGGATGAGATGCAAAAAGGAGGACAGATGGGGGGGGGAGTTAGGAAGCGGGTCGGAGGGCCGAGGAATAGTAAATGCGATGATATAGAAGTCGAAGATCGGGTGTGTCAGTGGTGGGGGTAAGGTATAAACAGGGACGATGGTTAAGATAGGAGTATGGGAAGCACACATCATGACATTTGTATGTAACATGTTGAATCATAAAGGTGTAAATCACAGAAATACTTGCTTTTTCTAGAGAGGTATGGCAGAAGGTTTGATATTAGTGTCAGGATGGATGTTTTCTGATCAATATTGCCCTTTTAAATTATCCCCACCTACCTAACTTTCTGTGTGTGGCACTATCAAGTTATGAGAATGGATGTCATTCAATTGTTTATTAATTTGATTCAATAAAGTGTTAAAGGGCCACACAGTTATTCACGCTACACCCGGGGACAACCAGGAGTAACACAGTTATTCATGTCAACATCCAGGGACCCAGGGGCCACACAGTTATTCACGCCAACACCCAGGGACCGCAGGGGCCACACAGTTTTTTCGCCAACACCCGGGACAAACCAGCCGGCATGTGTATTGTGTGTGTTGAAAAAAACGTAAACAATGATTTTATTATATACTCCATTTCTTTTGCCACCAGCCTTTAGCTTTGGATACCCCTTTTTCTTGAGTGTTAAATGTTACTCACCCTTGTCCCTCTGGCCCTGTAATAAGAAAAGTGTCTCATTAGGGTCTTTCCTGATAAATCTATAGAGATCCACAAATTGTTCAAAATTTGTGGGTGTATTATCTGGACAAAATGATAACCCTTTGGCTAATAGCCGAGTTCGTAGGGAGTGTGATTGTTTTGATAGATTGTACATAGCATACTCCACTGGTCTCCATTACTCATTCACTGTATTTCTTCCTTTGCATGCGGTGGCTTCCTCTGATCCTCGAGATTCTTTTTCCCCTTAGTGGAGTATTGGACCTTCTATCTGCTGTTTCCCCCACAGTGTAATTCTTCCCTGTCCTGATGTCTTGCTGCAGGATTTCCTCTAAAAAAGAAAAGATCGGATGCCAGCTGTATTAGAAGTGGATATTGGTACAGCTGATTTGGCATAGATATTTATGGTAACTGAGTTTTAGGCCAGCCCCACTCGGATTTCTTTTTCTCATTATCCCTCTGCTTTCTTGATACACCTCCTAGAACATTCTTGAAGTCTCTCATATCTATTGCTTTTGCTAATAATGGAGAGGGCAGAAAAAGATACATATGAGATAAACTTTATTTCCCGTTTTTGGTCTATCCTGTATTTTCATAAAATTTGGGTTACTCTTATCCCTCTTTTATCTTTTGATTGATCCTTTGATTTTTGATTTAACATATTAGAGTGATAGTTACACTGACGACCCCCAGTGTCGTGTCCTACACCAATCTTGAATCCTATCATTAACATAATCTTCACTATCTCTGTGTAACTTATTCTTCTTTTAGTGATAAGTTTTGTTCAATAGAGTGATCACTTCTTCATTACTATTTCATCTAGTTCTTAAATTCTACATAATCAGATATATGATTTTAATATATTTGGATCCCTTTGATAGTATTTCCAATTCCTTCAATTCCTCCCTCTGTAAGATATAAGTAATATTATCAGAGCAAAAGAAACAATTTTCAGAGTATTATTCCACTGGTTGCAAACTCAACATTGGTATCAAAGGTACTGTAAATTGCTTAATTATTCTGAGTCCTCTAGGTACAAGTTTCTTATCTAGAATTCTGGCAGAGATAATAAATCCCAACAGTTGCCTCATTTCTCTTTGGATACATTTTCCAATTTAAAAAAACATGCTTTGATATCAATATTGTTCTCTGCATTCATGTTGCTATACTTCTGCTGTTTGTTATAAGATTCCTTCTAGTCAAACGTGTTTCTTCGCATGTTTTCTCTCATTTTCCTCTTGTTAGAAGAATATACTGTATACTACTGTATACTGTACTAAAGTGCTATCCAAAGTTTAAAAATGACAAACACATAAACAACAAATATAAGACAGCGCTTAAACTGAACTGAACAATACTGATGAAAGATCATTAATAGAAAACGTCAACGGTTAAAAATCAATTAAAAAGAACACATATCAGTATAAGTTAAAGTAGTGTAATGTGTTGAAAATACACATATTATTATTAGTCCAAGCATATAATGAACACCCCAAAGGATCTGCCGGAGTGACAGGCTGCCTTTCCACAGGGAAAACTGATCCCAATTTAATCAAAGAGGGAAAAAGGAAAAGAGAGGAGAGCAATCTCCTAGGATATATTGCTGAACAGTTAAATAAATAAAAAACTAAAAACACACTGTTAAACTCACAAACACATAGATAAAATCGCATTTTAGTGCAATACTCACGTACTCAGCCCCGTTCTCGGCTGCGTTAACTCTTAGGGTCTCCCTCGTGTTGGGTCTGCAGTCTGATTTTGTCCTGAGTGCCTAACCGGATGTAATGCAGGTGTAGACGGAACTCAGTCCTCCGGCAAAAAGTGTCTTTGCTTTGAAATTCACCCTTCTCTCTCATTGGTGCTAAAGTGGTGAACCAGACACGTCCTTAGCAAATACCGCGTTAGTCCGTTAGGTGTTATACCGCTGACAGCCTTGATTGCGCGCGTGAATCCCTAATGCGTTTCTTGCATTGTGAACTTCGTTCAGAGGCTAAGGCGTTTGGATCACCCCCATATTATACGAGTGACGTTTACCAGTGATGTAAATACTTTACAGAAAAGTACTTTCCGACTCTCACCCAGGATGGGTATTATGCGACTCCACGAAACTTCACTTTTAAAAGATCCAAATGAGTTTTAGCTGGGATAATACCCAAGGGGACGCTAGCCAAGGGTTGACAGAGCCCATATATTAGAAAAACAAGGGGTGCCACGTGAGCGCAGGTTGTCAATGATAATGCGAGAGCGTTTATATCGCCATCAAATATCGTTGCGCCCCCAGCTGAGTATATTCACTTATAATTACTCTATTAAACCACTGTGCAATGATCTTATTTAATATCATCAAGGGTGATTGACCATGCAGGCCCTGTAATAAAAATGCTAACATGATGATAAATAATAAGTATTCTATAAACAAAATATAATATACTAATAAGTATGAACAATACTTCTCACTGCATGTTTCTTTTTTTTCAACTTATATTTTTTATTTTCCATATGAACATGATAACATAAAGGGCAAAGGGAAGAGAAAAAAAAGAAAAGAAGAGAAAGATTCGTGCTGTAAGCTGCTATTGTGTTATCGGTCGTGGTCGCTCCTAACCCTGATTGTTGGTTACTCTATGGCTTTTATGATCTTGACTGTGAGGGTACTGGAGCTCACCTGCCTCAAGGCTTTTTTGTTTATTAAACTGTAGTGTACATGATTTTTTCTCTTTTATTTTGAATAAGTTTCTGTTCCACGATGTTTTGCGATTAGTGTTTTGGAGCTGCTGATAGGATCTGTCGTTATCAGATAGTTCATTTTTCATATCTAATCCCTCGGTAGGTTTTAGGTAGGAAGCATGTTTCTATGTTCCAGGGTAATCAAACCATTACCCGCTTCTATTAGCCTCTGATTCTACCCCAAAAAGGATATCTTAGGGTTAGGACCACAGATGTTGTTAAATGTGCCTATTTTGACCGCAGTTGCGCCAGCACCTGGAGAGGTTAGCGGGAAAAGAAGAGTGAGAGGAGACGCGCGGGTGTATAGTACCACCTTGTAGGACTTTCAGTTTGTTTCCATGATTCAAGTGAGCGTCAGAGAGAAGCTCTATCTATCCTTTCGTTGAAATTTTTTTCCCATCCTTCTCTAGGGGTTCCTAATATGTGTTTCCCAGTCTGAAATGTTTGCTTGTGACCTTCATGTTGTTTCAATATGGTTGGTAACATTGGGCAAGTGTCCCTCTGTTAATATTGGCCCGTTGGAACAGGGCTCTCAAAGTTGGTGAGTGGTCGTTCCAAGTGTCCCCTTGGCTGTACGAGGAACATAGTGGGCCGATGTATATATTGGAATATTTGTGCGCTTGGTATTGTATCTCTCTGTATCCCCATGAATGATTTAATAAAACCCTGACCCCCTTTTTGCATCTCCTAGCTTGGATAGCCCTTTCCCGTCACCCAGTTCTTAAAGATATTCAAATTGTGTGCTGATGTGGAATCGCGGTTAGATCATTGTGTTAAGGGCGAGGCATGGAAGAGATCTGCTTTGGTTTTAACAGTTTTTGCCTGCCAGATATTCAAGGATTGTGTAAGACTGTAATGATTTCTATAGCTTATTGTCTATTTGCCCTTTTTTATTACCCATAAAAGTAGAACGCTAGCTCCTCGTGCCCAGCTTCCGCCCTCACAATGTCCCGCCACAGTTTTTTCCTGGGTCTACACCAATAAATTAGTGGGCTTTAGTATTAGCTGCTTCGTAATTATTTAGTAAGGTCCTCGGTTTTGTCCCAGGCCTCCCCAGGGTCAGGGGGAGGACCATCAATTTCTTCTTTATTCTAGGTTTTCTTTATTCTCCGTCCAAATAAATTTAGTTATCTCTTTTTCCCAAATCTCTAATTACATAGATTGGGACGGTTACGGGGAGCACTTTGGAATAAATAAAGTATTCTGGTAATAAGTTAATTTTACTATAATAATTTTTACCCTACCAGGATATCTGATATCTTGACCAGGTCTCGTGGTCTTTTTTTCAAGCTTTTATAGGTTCGGTTAGTTTGCCTAAGATGTCATCATATAGCCTTGTAATGTTTACACTCCCAATATTCATTTTGTCTGGCATCCATTTTATTGGGATTTTTCTTTAGTTTTCGTTTTCTGTTTCCTTAGGGATGTGTAGCCTATAGCCTCTGACTTGGTGTGGTTAACTTTGAAATTTGAATGCTTTGCCAAATTCATCTAATGTGTCAATAGATTTTTTAATGACTTTTTGTTAGGTCAAAGAGAGTTCGAGTATCGTCCGCGAAAAAAGGACACCTTGTATGTATTGTTTCCTCTAGGGACTTCTCATCCTCTAAATCTCCTTGATCTCTCTTCTCCTGAGGCTAGTACTTCTATTGCACAGGACAAACAACATTATGGAGAGTCGGGCATCCTGTCTGGTTGCCGTTAGAGACTTTAATGGTGCTGAGGTGTAACCTGAGGTGCTCACTGTAGGCCTATTGGGTTTGGAATATAATGCTTTAATGCCCGTAATGACGTTTTATGTAGGCCCATCTCTCTGAATACTACCTAATACTCAGAACAGAAAGGGCCATGCCACTCGGTGAAAGCTTTCTCGCATCTAACCCGCGGACCAGGGGGGGCTTTTGTTATCGTATTACTGTTTATGGATAAATTAATTACTTCTCTGATGTTATCAAGATTGGTGCGTTCTGGTCTTGGTGGACCACGGTGTTTAATACTCTTTCAATCTGGTTGCCAGGATTTGGCAAATAGTTTTATATCGTAATTTAATCAGAGAGATGGGCCTATAACTTGGAGCATAGCGCAGGGTCTTTCCCTTCTTTTAGTGTAAAGATGATTGAGGCTTTTAGGATTCTTTCGGTGGTGCTTCCCCATCCAGAATCTTATGAAACCATCGGACAAGATATGGTTTCAATATGTTTTCAAATGTCTTCTTACAATAGAAATAGTGAACCCGTCAGGCCCGTTGCCACCTAGAATTCTTAAGAGATTGATAGCTGCGCACTCCTCTGAGTTTTTTTTTGGACTCCTAGTTGGTTTGATTCTGATTCACCCATTTGGTTAATTTTTTTTCTTTCTATATGTTCGTCTCATTTTTTGTTTCTAACTCCCTGTTGTCCTCTGTCAGGGTTTGTCAAATTATTTATATAAGTCTACTTGCATGTTTTCTAATGCAATGTAAAATGAATTAGATTGCTCTTAATAAAAGCAAATGAGACATAGATAAAAATGACTCCATATAAAAAAGAGCACCCATTGATCGACAACACTAGAACCACACTCTGAAACATGAGTATCTTCAAACGGATAAATGTACATACTGTAGTACTATAAATTAAATACATTTACACAAATGGCCCCAGCACCGCCATTATATAAGGATCAATGGACATATGTGAAAATTAAGATATATTGATATATGCAGTTTACTTTACAACAGCGTCAAATCGAAAAGACCAGTCTGGAGAGTCAATAGATCTCCTGGAGCATAACAACATCATTGGGAGAGGCGAGGTGGAGGAGAAACACGGTACTGTACAGTAAAACAAATAATAAAATAACAAAAAAAGGGAGAAAACGTCATAGCTCAAATTAGCTATATAGCTTATGTTTTGCCTAAGTATTTCTATATATAGGACATCTTTGCATTTATTGCATTCTTACGGTGCATTTGTAATGCATAACCAATTATTTATATACTTTCAGATTTATTGCATTATTCTATTGGGATTGTATTAAATGATGAATCCGTAGTCATATTTATGATGTCCACTGAGTAACTAGGTGAAATTTTGTTTACTTTGGATTTTGTAAGCTCAGACTTTCACTGTACTATTGTTCTATCAACTCAGTAAAGGACACTTTTGTATGCAACATGGTTTATTTTAAAATCAATTCTGGTAACTATTTCTGGTATAGTGCGGTTATTTCTGCAGATCATGTGTGATTATTGTGGTTTGTTCTGCCTCTCTTTTCTTTTTCTCCTTTATCTTCTCTTTATTGGGGTTCTTTCTGCAGACATATTAATTGATTTTGATATCAGCTGTCTGTATGCAGGGAAGACCATACAAACCCAGGACCTCCCTTACTTTCATTACTTCCTTGAAACGCGCCACAGTAGCGTGAAACATGTGGGAGAGTAGTTAGTTACTGTCTTTTTTTTTGTTTTTTATGTAGTTCATTAAAGTATACCTTTTTAAATAATCTCCTTTTTTCTGGTGAGTGTGCCTATTTTTTGTATTATGAGCGGCTGATTTTTGATTCTTCCCTGTTCTAATTGCTGTGTAATTGAGAATGTGCTCACCACTGGATGGCCTGGAGGAGACCGCTTTTGGCAGCGTCAGGGCAGCTGCAGCAGAAAGGATGACCATATCAGCGTATCATCGTGAGTAAAAAGGGTCCTCCACAATGGGCATAGCATGTAAGGGGACGATAGTGCTGCACCTGCACCTCACAATTGGTTGTCCCCCCCTATGTCCCCTCGCTTGTCACCATTAATCTGAACACAGAAACTGCAATCCCCCCTTCCTTAATCCTTTATTTTCGGTGTCAACAAAGGTCCGATTAGACTTTACTACTACTGGCCTAAAGGCTTTAATTTCCAACCTCCTGGAGCTTTGACATGTTTTTTTTCTTTTGGATATAATACTACCCACCAAATATCACTGGGTTGAACTGACTAGGCTTAGATATGATAAAATGTAATTTATTCCTGACAAAGGTGCCACACCAGATTTACAAATAACAGACAAATATGGACACTCACTTAAGATGGAACTGATGAAATAGTCAGAAATCGTTTCTAGCAGTTCATCACAATCGTGAAAATCAAAAATACAAGTAAAGACACTAGCCAAAGGCTGAGGAGCCTGGTTCTAATACAATTATTTCCCATTGGAACACAACAACTAAACCCAGCCTCCTCTCATAAATCGTGGTGAGGTTGACAGTTTTTCCTTCAGAGTAAAACTCCTCCCCACCCAGACGTTTAAAAACTGCTTTTCCTATCTAAAAACTTTTCATAACTCAGTTTAGTAATACTTACTGGCAACACGCGAGACATATAATAACAATCCGGACCGCATTATTCCTCCCATAGAATACTAAATATTACCGGTAATATTAAATTAAGAGAGATATTAATATCTGTCCTCTTAGTACACTGGCTAGACTATTGTCCCCTGTAATCTTATTTGCTGGCGGCTGCTCGGATCCCCCGGTTACCCATATGTAACTCTTAGCATGTTTCGCCGAGGACACTCATAATTTCTTATATTTAATAAGTCACTCATTCTGGGTGATCTCCTTGCGTTACCCGCACCCCCCTTGGCCCCCATCAGAATCCTTTGAAGCTGGGCTGTGTGTAGGAACATTTTTCATTCACCGTGCTATATTAGCATTAATTAACATGCACATATCATAAACTGTTTTAATACGTTTATTATGTGGTTTTCTATCTTCTTAACATTCCACAATCCTTTTGTCAGCAATACTATTATGTCTTAAGTATTCCAGATAAAGTATTCCATTTTATTTTTATTTATAAAGAGGACAATAATGGACAAATGGGTCATTTCAAATTGAGGTAATGTGTTTTGATATGATTATCGCCCCTTTGTTATCATTTTTTGTTGGTATTTTTTTCGATTAATTATGCGATGTCCCTTGCTAGTTTTTCTACCATCATTCTATTTGGAATAATCATGTGGTGAAGTTATGATACATGCATTTATTTTTCATTTCATCATCAATTTTTATTTCTTCGATTGATTATGTAATTTAATATTAAGTATATAACTATCTTCATTGAATATAATGTTTTTGCTTTATCTTTTGACGCTATACAAATATCCTATCTTCCAATGATTAGGTAGACATGGTTTAAATTGTTTCAATCAAGGTTAATGATAATCCATTCGCTGCTTGTTAAATTGTACAGTGGTGATAATTATAGGGATTAACTCACAGTCCCCAGTATCCCCCTGATAAAAGGCCTTTAGGAGCCTGAACGCGTATGAAGGTTATATGTATTAGTTTTTTTGTTTTTCCCTTTTTTTCATTTTATGTAGTCTAATAAATATTTTTTAGCTTTCCATTTGTGAGCTGATTGTGCTTTTTGACTCGCATCTATTTTCCAATCCTTTCTATCACGTTATGCTTCTCGATTGGTAGATGCACTGAGGATCAGAGGGTACGTCTTATGGGTGTCGGCGCTTACTTACATTCTCCCCGTGGATCCTACGTCATAGGGGAGGGAGCGTTTACATGATGGACCGGAAGTGCTCTGACCCACTCCCGGCACTCGGGAACTCCACGCTGTTGATGTGAGAAGGCGCATCTGACCGCAAAGACCACCACGTCTTACACCTGCCAGCATGGAAGCTGAACAGGAGCGCACCAGAGGATTCTAGAGGTACCCTACATTGTTTCGCTACCCACAAGGAATCTCTAGGTGCGGTTTTCCATTGGAGCTCCTTTATGGTCTATTTCCTGTCATCGGAGACTCTCCATCTACTGTTATTTGCACCCACTATGTTTCCCTCGTTTGTCTTACCCCAGTTGGTCCATTTTTATTACATATATTTTTCAGGACTCTCTGTTGCAGAGCTTTTAGTAGCTTCATCACCACTGACCATTTCTAGTTTTTGCTACTTATTTTGCTCACCAGAGCGATTGCAAGCAAACCTCTACAAGATATTCATGTCATTTTTTGTAGTGAATCAGCTCACCAATATATCCTTTTTCTTTCTTGATACCTAGTGTTCTGTTGATTAAGTAGTTTTTCTATTAAAGATTTTTTAAGGAATTTTTCTTGACTACTCAGTAGTTTTATTAGATATTTTGTGTTTTAAAATTTGGACTTTCATCTACTGGACACCACTTGACTGCAGCTGGTTCGGTTTTTAATTAATCATTTTTTGTCGCAAGGGACTGACAACACTCAGACTTCTTTGACTCAATCAAGTTTCCTACTCAGACGAATCATGGATTCAGAAACGGCCATGATGCTGCTAATAGTCTACCACTCAAGACACCACTTTGCATTTAATTGCTTGATCTCACTGATAGACTCAAAAAGGCTAATTCTGGTTTTGATACGGATCATGACTTATTATGTGAAGATGCCAGATTTGAAAAAAATATTTTAATGCAATTAGAAAAATTGATTTCACTGACGAAGGTTATGGTGGGAAATACCCACACTTGAGAATTATCAAATTACTAAACGCATTCCCTAGTCTGCGAATGAAGAAAACCCCGACTTTTGGTTTTGAAAATGAGTGAGTTTGAGATACATTGGAGGCTAATATTAGATGAACTGTTCTCTCAGACTCATTGATTTAATTATTTCTCACAGACAAAAAGAAAAAAACTTGGTTAAACACAAAAGAAGGTGCAGAAACTTCAAGATAACCTTGTTTAGAGTTCACACACATGATTGCATTCACTTGAGTTTTGATGAAAAACTGGCTGCTAATATGACTAAATTTTGAAAAAAATCTTATGCAGCCAAACGTGCAAATATGATCGGTAGACTTTATTACGAGGCGTATCAAGTTTATTCTAGGCAAAAACACAGCCGCGTACCAAAAACCAGAAAAAACAATCTGTGTTATACAGTTTCAAAAACAAAACAAACAACTAATCTATCTTGACGAAAGCACAAGAACAAAAAAATAGACAACACGATAGGGACAGTACAACTACCGACCTTGACACAACCGACATGAGTCAGGTACACATGGGGTGGTCTTTTTCTGAATAGACTCCTTAGCCTCCTCTACTGAAGAGGCAACCCATATATGAATCACCATCGTAATCTCCAACACTAATCCTAAACGCCAAACCAGGTCAAAAAAGGATAAAGAGGAGATATAATCCAAGCCAAACATAGGTGGGACAAACCTTCGAAAAAGGAGCGACTAAATAGTGATGAACAAATGTGATTCATTTCCAAACTTGTACTCACTACAATCAGAGTTGGCAAGTCTTTGATCTCTGGGTCTAAACATTTTTTCCCATATAGATTTTGAACCTTTTCTCTCTACCACATTGATCTATTTACATTTATTAGAAAACTGTCATTAACAAGATTTTTTAAACAGAAAGAATCAATGTAGAGAAATTGACTGAAATTAACCCAACTGATGAACAATCAGCGATGATTACACTCATGTAAAACTTTTTTGATATTAATAATCAACTTACTTTAAGTACATTGTTTTTAATGACATAGGGATTGTTAGAAGAAGAACACAATATCGTATGATCTCGGATTTGAACTTTCTAGGTAGGAAGCCATCAGGACTACCAATTAGTCTAAATTTAGTCAGATAATGTAAGGGTACACCATGAATTTTAGCCAAGCATACAGAGAGATTTGCTCCTGTTGTCAAAGGTATACAAGTTATAAACAGCCGCATAATCGAAAGACAATATAAGGTCATAAACTTAGACTGCGTATCCACCCTCAAAATAACGATATAATCGTTATTAAAACAGGCAGAAGGGGGGCCGCGGTTGTAGTCCTGGATAATCTGTTTGTTATCTGCACTTCAGCCTCCCCTCCTCCGCTTCTCCCTAGCTCTCCTAACCTGAATCCTAGGGACACCTGAGTGAGGCCACTGTCCTCTGCCACTGTCTCCCTCCCCATTAACTACGGTGGGAGGAGGAGCGCGGTTGGCTGGTGCAGATGTCAACACCTTAGGCTCCTGCTGGCAGGAATCTGGGGGATGGTCTAAACTTTGCACAACCCCTGATACCTCCAGGCCATAGCAAGGCTGCAACAGTGGGGCTCTTAACTGAGAGTCCCCTTGCCGCGCCGCCAGGGTAATGGGGAAATCTGGAATGGCTCATTTGATTACTCCGCATGCGTCTGTAAGTTCACCACTGCTTGCTTGATAGTCGAGCATCACCTCTCTGCGCCTGCGTGCCTAATTTTCATATTGTTGTATTCGAGTCACCTCTCTGTAATCCTCTTTGGGAAGGGAGCTAGATGATGATTACTGCGCATGACTCACCCATCCATCCCCCCCCCCCAATCCTTTGAGGCTTTGTTTACGGTAACGCTTTTGAAAATCCCTTCTCGAATTTGATATGTATATCTGATTTGCACCGCACTGTGAAATTGAGAGTTAAAAAAAAACATTATCTGATTCATGTTGTTGATGCAGTAAATTACCACTTTTTGTCATTCTTTCTTTTTTCTTTGGTGTAGGTGTGTGTGTGGGGGGGGGGAGGGGTTGTCCATGAGTATGATTATCATGAATGTAAAGAAATATTTATTTTATTTTATCAGGAACAAAAAAACAAATATAAAAATAATCATGAATAATACAAAATGCAGTCTTTATTCAGTTCTTCTGTCAGATGGAAATTGAGGGCCGGTGGATAATCATGAATAATGCACATTGATAATAATATTAATAATAATATATCATATATAATAATATATATATATATAGTAATATCATTTTTTCCGACTTTATCTTCCTCATTCTGTGTACAGTACAGTAGTTCATTGAAAGAGAAGAGGTTTTGTGTACATCATGACTGCAGTTTAGATACTGTACACTTAACTGTACAAACAGTTCACAAACTTTACACGATACCCCCCTCTCCCCCAGTCCATCCTTTTTTTCTGAAAAGACAAGAAAACAAAAAATTTGTGTAGTTATGTGCATATTGTATTATGGCACTGTGTACTGTATAGCTACTCCATATTGGACTACAGTATGCAGTTAGTACTGTCAAACTAGTCTATACTGGAACTACTGTATACTCTGACTACTGTTAAATACTTTGTAACCAGATGGCTGGTGCTGCTCTCTCTGGAAAGAAAAAATTGAGCAGTTAGGTGCATACTGTATTATGGCATTGTGTACTGTATAGCTACTCCATATTGGACTACAGTATGCAGTTACAATAGTACTGTCAAACTAGTCTATACTGGAACTACTGTATACTCTGACTACTAGGAAAGCATTGCAGCCTATTAAATCCTAATCATTATCATTTAACAGATCATCCGCCCGTCAGCCAGGCATGAACCCAGGCTGGGAAGGCAAACGCAACGGGGCTTGTCAGAGGTGAGGAGCGGCGCATTCCAGGTATCTGCCAGGTACATACTGGGTATTTTCTCGAATAAAGTGTGTCGCAGCAGTAGTATACACGTGGGAAGGAAGGTGGAGGGGGGAGGGAAGGGAATGGTAACCTCTGCTCAGCTGATTGGCGTAGGAGATGAGTAGATGAGTGATGGTGCTGTGCTGAGAAATATATTGATAAGACACCTAAGAGAAAGAACTCAGCTAATAGCACTCTGTAACTCAAAGTAGGTAAATTGTAGTATTAAAAATTCCTTTATAGTAGTGTTTAAAATAAATGGGTGTACAAACAAGAGACAAAAAGGACTGTACTGCTGCGACACATCTTATTCTACATTTGCCGCCAATTGACCGGGTCTTTACTCTGGCTGGCGCTGAAACTAGACCGGGCGCCAGCCGCATCTCCTCCATGCACCCCCTCCACTCGCGCGCATTTTTCAGCCCCTTCCCGACCCCCTGGCTGCTCCTGCTGTGCCCCTTCTGCTTCCCCGTACCCCCGCTTACCTTCTGGGGATGTCGGGGAAGCCGGGGAAGCCGGGCGCGCCACGTGGCAGTGACATCACAGTGACGCACGGACAGTGACGTCACCACGCTGCCCGCACACATCCTGCCGTGCGGGAAATGTTAGATTAAGATGTGTCGCCACTGTATATCCCAGTCAAGTCCTGTTATCACCAGGGTTAGGTTAAATATCAACTGCTAGAATTAGCCTTTACTGGGTAGCACACACATATATATGTATATATGTCAACCTATAACAATGTGTGTATAGGTTTCCTGGCATTCTGTCATACCTCCGTAGTGATCCCCGTAGGGGAAAGTACCAGAAGTAAATGAGGTTTATGCCCAAAATCAAATCTGTTGCTGCAATCGTTAGGTTAGTTTACAGAAAAATAGTGTGTGCTATACATGCAAGTTAACCCCTGGTTATTACAGGTATACACATTTAAAAATCCATGAATTGTATCTGGATAGAGGATCAGAAATACATCCAGACCTCTAACTGCTTGTGTGTTAAAAGCAGTGGTTCCGGGTGATCCCGATCAGGTACGTCACATGCAGGCTCTTAAATCTGTCTTGCTGAATCGAGCTCCTCACAACAGATGAGGTTAAGTCTATGTGGTGTTTAGAACCACTAACCACAAATCGCAGCCAATTACTAAAATATATATATATACTGTAATTGCTGGTGAGATAGTAATCCGGGCTCGACGCGACAGGAGCAATTGCAATGTAGTCAGCCTTTGCCGAAGACCGTTTAGCGCATGTGCGCTTTCTCAAGGCTGATAGGCTAGGGGGCAAGACAGATTTAAGAGCCTGCGTGAGACTTACCTATATACATATATATGTGTGTGCTACCTAGTAAAGGCTAATTCTAGCAGTTGATATTTAACCTAACCCTGGTGATAACAGGACTTGACTGGGATATACAGTCCTTTCTGTCTCTTGTTTGTACACCCTTTTATTTTAAACACTACTATTAAAGGAATTTTTAATACTACAATTTACCTACTTTGAGTTACAGAGTGCTATTAGCTGAGTTCTTTCTCTTAGGTGTCTTGTTGGCAAAAGAGACACTGAAAGTACGATGGGAGAGGTAAGAAGAGATCCAGGATAGAGCTGTGTTACGAATACCAAGAGTATGGAGACTGTGAAGAAGAGATTTGTCCACGGTGTCAAATGCTGCAGAGAGGTCGAGTAATATGAATAGAGTGTAATGACCTATGTCTTTGGCAGCATGGAGGTCATTAGGTATATATTAGTTAGGGCTGTTATAGTAGAGTGAGCAGTGCAGAAGCCAGATTGTAGAGGGTCTAGGAGAGAATAGGTGTTGAGAAAATGTAGCAATCAAGAGAATACAAGACATTCTCTCTCTGTCTCTGTCTCTCTCTTCGCAATGACATTCATTTCACCCTTAAATGCAATATAGGCAGCCTAATAAGTCACATTAGTGCAACAATAGCACATGTGTTGTATAGTATATAGAACATTTGGATTGTATTAATCAAGGCAGTCATTATAGTTTCAATGATGACACATAATATAAGATGATGTAATCTGAAAATAAACACCACTAATGAATTCACAGTCAAAGCAATGATGCGACCCAATATGAAGAATTGTTGTTAAAAAGCACACAATCATGACATTTGTATGTAACATGTTGAATCATAAAGGTGTGAAATCACAAGAAATACTTGCTTTTTCTAGAGAGGTATGGCAGAAGGTTTGATTAGTGTCAGGATGGATGTTTTCTGATCATATTGCCCTTTAAATTATCCCCCTCCTAACGTTTGCGGTGGCACTATCAAGTTATGAAGATGGATGTCATTCAATTGTTATTAATTTGGATTCAATAAAGTGTTAAAGGGCCACACAGTTATTCACGCTAACACCCGGGGACACCAGGAGTAACACAGTTATTCATGTCAACATCCAGGGACCCCAGGGGCCACACAGTTATTCACGCCAACACCCAGGGACCGCAGGGGCCACACAGTTTTTTCCGCCAACACCCGGGTACACCAGCCGGCATGTTGTATTGTGTGTTGAAAAAACGTAAACAATGATTTTATTTATATCTCCATTTCTTTTGCACCAGCCTTTAGCTTTGGATACCCCTTTTTTCTTGAGTGTTAAATGTTTACTCACCCTTGTCCCTCTGGCCCTGTATAGAAAAGTGTCTCATTAGGGTCAGTTTCCTGATAAATCTATAGAGATCCACAAATTGTTCAAAATTTGTGGGTGTATTATCTGGACAAAATGATAACCCTTTGGCTAATAGCCGAGTTTCGTAGGGAGTGTGATTGTTTTGATAGATTGTAAATAGCATACTCCACTGGTCTCTCCATTACTCATTCACTGTATTTCTTCCTTTGCATGCGTTGGCTTCCTCTTGATCCTCGAGGATTCTTTTTCCCCTTAGTGGAGTATTTGGACCTTCTATCTGCTGTTTCCCCACAGTAGGTAATTCTTCCCCTTGTCCTGATTGTCTTGCTGCAGGATTTCCTCTAAAAAAGAAAAGATCGATGCAGCTGTATTAGAAGTGGATATTGGTACAGCTGATTTTGGCATAGATATTTATGTTAACTGAGTTTTAGGCCTAGCCCCACTCGGATGTTCTTTTTTCTCATTATCTCCATTGCTTTCTTGATGACACTCCTTAGAACATTCTTGAAGTTCCTCATATCTATTGCTTTTGCTAATAATGGAGAGGCAGAAAGTACATTATGAGTATTACTTTATTTCCCAGTTTTTGGTCTATCCTGTATTTTCATAAAATTTGGGTTACTCTTATCCCTCTTTTTATCTTTTGATTGATCCTTTGATTTTTTGATTTAACATTATTAGAGTGATAGTTACACTGACCCCCGTGTCGTGTTCCTACACCAATCTTGAATCCTATCATTAACATAATCTTCACTATCTCGTGTGAACTTATTCTTCTTTTTAGTGATAAGTTCTTGTTCATGAGTGATCACTTTCTTCATTACTATTTCATCTAGTTCTTAAATTCTACATAATCAGTATATGATTTTAATATATTTTGGATCCCTTTGATAGCTATTTCCAATTCCTTCAATTTCTCCTCTCTGTAAGATATAAGTAATATTATCAGAGCAAAAGAACAATTTTTCAGAGTATTATTCCAACTGGTTGCAAACTCAACATTGGTATCAAAGGTACTGTAAATTGCTTAATTATTCTGAGTCCTCTAGGTACAAGTTTCTTATCTAGATAATTCTGCAGAGATAATAAATCCCAACAGTGCCTCATTTCTTCTTTGGATACATTTTCCAATTTAAAAAACATGCTTTGATATCAATATTGTTCTCTGCATTCATGTTGCTATTAACTTCTGCTGTTTGTATATAAAGATTCCTTCTAGCTAAACGTTCTTCGCATGTTTTCATCATTTTCTCTTGTAGAAGAATATACTGTATACTACTGTATACTGTAACTAAAGCTGCTATCCAAAGTTTAAAAATGACAAAACATAAACAACAAATATAAGACAGCGCTTAACTGAACTGAACAATACTGATGAAAGATCATTAATAGAAAACTCGAACGGTCTAAAAAATCAATTAAAAAGAACACATATACAGTATAAGTTAAAAGTAAGTGTAACTGTGTTGAAAATATACACATATTATTATTAGTCCAAGCAATATAAATGAACACCCCAAAGGGATCTGCCGGAGTGACAGGCTGCCTTTTCCACAGGGAAAACTGATCCCAATGTAAATCTAAAGAGGGAAAAAGGAAAAAGAGAGGAGCAATCTCCTAGGATAATATTGCTGGAACAGTTTAAATAAAAAACTAAAAACAACAATGGTTAAACTCACAAACAACATAGATAAAATCGCATTTTAGTGCAATACTCAGTACTCAGCCCCGTTCTCGGCTGCGTTAACTCTTAGGTCTCTCCTCGTGTTGGGTCTGCAGTCTGATGTTTGTCCTGAGTGCCGAAAACCGGATGTAATGCAGGTGTAGACGGAACTCAGTCCTCCGGCAAAAAGTGTCTTTGCTTTGAAATTCACCCTTCTCTCTCAATTGGTGCTAAAGTGGTGAACCAGACCGTCCTTAGCAGAACCTTAGTCCGTCGTAGTGTACCGCTGCAGCCTTGATTGGCGCTGTGAATCACCTAATGCGTTTCATTGCATTTGTGCAACTTCGTCAGAGGCTAAGGCTGTCTTGGATCACCCCATATGTATACGAGTGATTATCCAGCTGATGTATATACTTTACTTACTTTCCGACTCTTCACCCACGGATGGGTATAGGCGACTTCCACAGAAAACTTCACTTTTAAAAGATCCATGGAAGTTGTTTAGCTGGATATACCCAAGGGGACGCTAGGCCCAAGGGTTGACAGAGCCCATATTATTAGAAACAAGGGGTGCCACGTGAAGGCAAGGTTGTCAATTGATAATGAGAGGCTGTATATTCGCATCAAATATCGTTGCCCCCCAGCTGATGTATATTCAATTATAATTACTTATTAAACCACTTGTAATGATCTTATTTAATATCAGAAAGGGTGATGACCATGACAGCCTTATAAAAATGCTTAACATGAATAAATAATAAATATTATAAACAAAATATGAATATTACTAATAATAATGAACAATACTTCTCACTGCATGTTTCTTTTTTTTCAACTTATATTTTTTATTTTCCAATACTGAACATGATAACATAAAAGGGGCAAAGGGAAGAGAAAAAAGAAAAGAAGAGAATTCGTGTGTAGCTGTATTTGCTGTATTATCGGCGTCGCTCCTAACCCTGAGTTGGTTACTCTGGCTTTTATGATCGTGGACATGTGAGTGTACTGGAGCTCACTGCTCTAAGGATTTTTTGTTTATTAAACTGTATTGTACCATGATTTTTTCTCTTTTATTTTAATAACGTTCTGTTTCCAGTGTTTTGCGATTAGTGTTTTGGCTGCTGATAGGATCTGTGTTATCAGATAGTCTATTTTTCTCTCTAGACCCTCGTTAGGTTTTAGTAGGAGCACTGTTTCTATGTTCCAGGGTAAATCCAAACCTATTACCCCTTCTATTAGCCGTCTGATTCTACCCCAAAAAAGGATTATCTTAGGGTAGGACCACCAGATGTGTTTAAATGTGCCTATTTGACCGCAGTTGCGCCAGCACCTAGGAGAGGTTAGCGGGAAGAAAGAGTGGAGACGCGCTGGTGTATAGTACCACCTGTGTAGGACTTTCAAGTTTGTTTCCATGATCAGTGAGCAGTGAGAAGCTCTAGCTATCCTTTCGTAAATTTCTTCCCAGTCCTCTTCCTCTAAGGGGTTCCCTATATCGTGTTCCCATTCTGAAATGTTTTTGCTTGTTTGACCTTCATGTTGTTTCAATAGTGTCTGGTAAAATTGGGCAATCGTCCCTCTGTTATATTGGCCCCGTTGGAACAGGCTCTCAAAGTTGGTGAGTGGTCTGTTCCAAGTGTCCCTTGGCTGTATCGAGGAGACATAGTGGGCTAGCTGTATATATTGGAATATTTGTGCGCTTGGAATATTGTATTCCTCTCTTATCCCCATGAATGATTTAACCCTGCCCCCTTTTTGCATGTCTCCTAGCTTGGATAGCCCTTTCCCGTCCCATTGCTTAAAGATATTCAAATTGTGTGCTGATGTGAATTCGCGGTTAGATCTAATTGGTGTTAAGGGCGAAGGAATGGAAGAGATCTGCTTGTGTTTACAGTTTTTGTCCCAGATATTCAAGGAGTGTAGTAAGACTGGATGATTTCTATAGCTTATTTGTCTATTTGCCTTTTTTACCCATAAAAGAGACGCTAGCTCCTCGTGCCCAGCTTCCGACCTCACAATGTCCACCCACAGTTTTTTTCCTGGGTCTACGGACCAATAAATTAGTGGGCTTAGTTTAGCTGCTTCGTAATATTTAGCTAAGTCTGGTTGGCCCAGGCCTCCCCGGGTCAGGGGGAGGACCATCAATTTCTTCTTTATTCTAGGTTTTCTTCCGTTCCAAATAAATTTAGTTATCTCTTTTTCCAAATCTCTAATTACATAGATTGGGACGGTTACTGGGAGCACTTGGAATAAATAAAGTATTCTGGGTAATAAGTTAATTTTTACTGATATAATTTTACCCGACCAGGATATCTGATATCTTGACCAGGTCTCTTGGTCTTTTTTCAAGCTTTTAATAAGGTTCGGGTAGTTTGCGCTATAGATGTCATCATATAGCCTTGTAATGTACACTCCCAAATATCTCATTTTGTCTGGCATCCATTTTATTGGGAATTTTTTCTTTAGTTCGTTTTCTGTTTCCTTAGGGATGTGTAAGCCTATAGCCTCTGACTTGGTGTGGTTAACTTTGAAATTTGAATGCTTGCCAAATTCATCTAATGTGTCAAATAGATTTTTTAATGACTTTTCTGGGTTAGTCAAAGAGAGTAGAGTATCGTCCGCGAATAAGGACACCTTGTATGTATTGTTTCCTATAGGGACTCCTTCTATCCCTTGATTCTCTCTTATCCTTGAGGCTAGTACTTCTATGCACAGGACAAACAACATAGGGGAGAGCGGGCATCCCTGTCTGGTTCCGTTAGAGACTTTAAATGGTGCTGAGGTGTAACCTGAGGTGCGCACTGTAGCTATTGGGTTGGAATATAATGCTTTAATGCCCGTAATGAAGTTTTCATGTAGGCCCATCTCTCTGAATACTCAGAACATAAAGGGCCAGGCCACTCGGTCGAAAGCTTTCTCAGCATCTAACCCCAGGACCAGGGTGGGGCGTTGGTTCGTATTACTGTTATGGATAATATTAATTACTCTCTGAATGTTATCAGAAGATTGTCGTTCTGGTCTGGGTGGACCAAGGTGTTTAATACTCTGTTCAATCTGGTTGCCAGGATTTTGGCAAATAGTTTTATATCTGTATTTATCAGAGAGATGGGCCTATAACTTGAGCATAGCGCAGGGTCTTTCCCTTCTTTTAGTGTAAAGATGATTGAGGCTTTTAGGGATTCTTTCGGTGGTGCTTCACCATCCAGAATCTTATTGAACCATCGGACCAGATATGGTTTCAATATGTTTTCAAATTTCTTACAATAGAAATTAGTGAACCCGTCAGGGCCCGGGGCCTTAGAATTCTTAAGAGATTTGATAGCTGCTGATACCTCCTCTGATGTTATTGGGACTCCTAGTTGGGTTGATTCTGATTCACCCAATTTGGTTAATTTTGTTTCTTTTATATTTTCGTCTAATTTTGTTTCTAACTCCCTGTTGTCTCGGTCAGGGTTTGTCAAATTATATAAGTTCTCACTGCATGTTTCTAATGGCAATGTAAATGAATTAGATTGCTCTTAATAAAAGACAAATGAGACATAGATAAAAAATGACTCCATAATAAAAAGCAACCAATTTGAATCGACAAACAACTAGAACCACACTCTGAAACATGAAGTATCTTCAAACGGAATAAATGTACATACTGTAAGGAATATAAATATAAATAATTTACACAAAGGGCCCCAGCACGCATTATATAAGGATCAATGGACAATATGTGAAAATTAAAGATATATTGAATATAGCAGTTTACAGCGTCAATCGAAATACACAGTATGGAGAGTACAATATATCTCCTGGAGCAGAACAACATCAGGGGAGAGGAGAGGTGGAGGAGAAACAAGGTAAATGTACAGTAACAAACAAATAAGAAAAATAACAAAAAAAAGGGGAGAAAACGCATAGCTCAAATTAGCTATATATGCTTATGTTTTGCCTTAATTGATTTCTATATATAGGACATCTTTGCATTTATTGCATTCTTTACGGTGCATTTGTAATGCATAACCAATTATTTATATACTTTCAGATTTATTGCATTATTCATATTGGATTGTATTAAATGATGAATCCGTAGTCATATTATTATGTCACATGAGTAACTAGGTGAATTTTGTTTACTTTTATTTGTAAGCTCAGACTTTCACTGTACTAGTTGTTCTATCACTCAGTAAGGACAATTTGTATGCAAAACATGAGTTTATTTAATCAATTCTGGTAACTATTTCTGGTATAGTGCGGGTTCATTTCTGCAGATCATGTGTGATTATTGTGGGTTGTTCTGCCTCTCTTTTCTTTTTCTCTCTTTATCTTCTCTGTTCTTTCTGCAAGACATATTTAATTGATTATTGATATCAGCTGTCTTGTATGACAGGGAGACTCATAAAAACCCAGGACCTCCCTTACTTCATTACTCCTTGAGAAAGCGCCACAGTAGGCGTGAAACATGTGGGAGAGTAGTTAGTACTGTCTTTTTTTTTGTTTTTTATGTAGTTCATTAAAGTATACCTTTTTAATCCCCTTTTTGCTGGTGAGTGCCTATTTTTTGTATTATGGAGCGGCTGGATTTTTGATTCTTACCTTGTTCTATTGCTGTGTATGAGAATGTGCTTCACCACTGGATGCCTGGAGGAGACGCTTTTGGCAGCGTCAGGGCAGCTGCAGCAAGAAAGGATGACCAAGGCAGCGTATCATCGTGAGTAAAGGGTACTCCACAATGGGCATAGCCAGGGTAAGGGGGACGATAGTGGCTGCACCTCACAATTGGTTGTCCCCCCCTATGTCCCCTCCTTGTCACCATTATCTGAACACAGAAAACTGCAGCCCCTTAATCCTTTATTTTCCGGTGTCAACTCCTATTAGTACTTTACTACTGCCTAAAGGCTTTATTTCCAACCTCCTGGAGCTTTGACATGTTTTTTTCTTTGTATTAATAATACACACCAAATATCACTGGGTTGAACTGAACGAGGCTTAGATATGATAAAATGTAATTTATTCCTTGAAAAAGGTGAACACAACAGATTATACAAATAACAGACAAAATATGGACACTCACTTAAGATGGAAATGATGAAATAGTCAGAAATCGTTTCTAGCAGTTCATACAGCAATCTTGAAAATCAAAAAAGACAAGAAAGACAATAGCCAAAGGCTGAGCCTGGTTCTTATACAATTATTTCCCATTGAACACAACCTAAACCCAGCCTCTCTCATAAATCAGTGGTGAGGTTGACAGTTTTCCTCAGAGTAAAACTCCTCCCACCCAAGGACGTTTAAAAACTGCTTTTCCTATCTAAATAACTTCATAACTTCAGGTTAGTAATACTTACTGGCACGCGAGACATATTAATACAATCCGGCACGCATGATTCTCCCAATAAGACTAAATATTACCGGGTAATATTAAAATTAAGAGAGATATTAATATCTGTCTCTTAGTACCTGCTAGACATCATGTGTCTGTAATCATTATTTGCGGCTCGGTCCCCCGGTTACACATATGTAACTCTTAGCATGTTCAGCCGAGGACATCTCATAATATTCTTATATTTAATAAGGTCACTCATTCTGAGATCTCCTTGCGTTACCGCACCCCTGGCCCCCATCAAGAAATCCTTTGAAGCTGGGCTGTGTGTAGTGAACATTTTTCACCGGTGCTATATTACAGTAATTAAAATGCACAGATCATAAACTGTTTAATCACGTTATTATGTGGTTTCTATCTTCTAACATTCACAATCCTTTTTGTCAGCAATACTATTATGTCATTAAGTATTCATATAAAGTATGCCATTTTATTATAAAGAGACAATAATGGACAAATGGGTCATTTCAAATTGATGTAATGTGTTTGATATGATTATCCCTTGTTATCATTTTTTAGTTGGTATTTTTTTCATTAATTATGCTATGTCCCTTTCTAGTTTCTACCATCATTCTATTGGAATTAATTATGTGGTGAATTTATGATACATGCATTTCATTTTTCATTGTTTATTTCTTCGATTGATTATGTGAATTTAATATTAAGTATATAACTATCTTCATTGAAATATAATGTTTTGCATTTATCTTTTGACGCTATACAAAGATCCTATATTCCAATGATTAGGTAGACATGGTGTTAAAGTTTTTCAATCAATGTAATGATAATCCATTCCAGCTGCTTGTTAATTGTACAGGAGGTGATAATTATAGGAGAATTACTCACAGTCCCCAGTATCCCCCTTGAGAAAAGGCTCTTAGGAGCCTGAAACGCGTAGGAGGTTATATGTATTAGTTTTTTTGTTTGTCCCTTTTTTTCATTTTATGTAGTCTTAATAAATATTTTTAAGCCTTTCCATTTGGTGAGCTGATGGTGCTTTTTTGGACTCAGCGATCTATTTTCCAATCCTTTTCTATCACGTTATTGCTTCTCGATTGGTAAGATGCACTGAGGATCAGAGGGTACGGCTTATGGGTGTCGGCGCTTACTACATTCTCCCCCGTGGATCATACGTCAATAGGGGAGGGGAGCGTTTACATGATGGACCGGAAGTGCTCTGACCCACTACCGGCACTCGGGAACTCCACGCTGTTGATGTGAGAAGGCGCAGCTGACCGCAAAGACCACCACGTCTACACTGCCAGCAGGACAGCTGACTACAGGAGCGCTACAAGAGGGATTCATAGAGGTACCTACATTGTTTCGCTATCCCACAAGAATCTCAGGTAGCGGTTTCCATTGGAGCTCCTTTATGTCTATTTACTGTCCTCGGAGACCTCTCCATCTACTGTTATTTGGCACCCACGTATTGACTTTCCCTCGTTGCTTACCCCAGTTGTCCATTTTATTACAATATTATTTTCAGGACTCTCTGTTGCAGAGCTTTTAGTAGCTTCACCACTGACCATTTCTAGTTTTTGCTACTTATTTTTGCTCACAGAGAGATTGCACCTCTACAAGATATTCATTCATTTTTTGTAGTGAATCAGCTCACCAATATATCCTTTTTCTTGATACTATTGTTCATGTTTTTAAGGATTTTTTCTATTAAAGATTTTTTAGGAATTTTTTCTTGACTACTCATTAGTTTTATTAGATATTTTTGTGTTTTGAAAATTTGGACTTTCAATCTACTGGACACCACTTGACTGCAGCTGGTTCGGTTTAATCATTTTTTGTCCAAGGGACTGACACACTCAGAACTCATTTGACTCAATCAAGTTTCCTACCAGACGAATCAATGGATTCAGAAACAGAGACAGATGCTGCTAAAGAGTCTACACTCAAGACACACTTTGCATTTAATTGCTTTGATCTCACTGATAGACTCAAAAAGGCTAATTCTGTTTTTGATAAGGATCATGACTTATTATGTGAAGATGCACAGGATTTGAAAAAAATATTTTATGCAATTAGAAAAATTGATTTCACATGATCGAAGGTTATGGTGGGAAATAACCACACTTGAGAATTATCAAATGACTAAACGCATTCCCAGAGGTCTGAGAATGAAGAAAACCCCGACTTTTGGTTTTGAAAATGATGAGTTTGAGAGACAGTGGAGGCTAATATTAGATGACTGTTCTCTCAGACTCATTGATTTAATTATTTCTCACAGACAAAAAGAAAAAAAATTGGTTAAAAAAGAGGTGCAGAAACTTCAAGATAAATTGTTAGAGTTCACACACATGAGTGAATTCACTGAGTTTGATGAAAAACTGGCTGCTAATATTACTAAATTTGAAAAAAATCTTATGCAAGCCAAACAGATCAAATATGATCGAGATAGACTTGATTACGAGCGTAATCAAGTTTATCTATGGCAAAAAACACAGCCCGTACCAAAAACACAGAAAAAACAATCTGTGATTATACAGTTCAAAAACAAAACAAACCAACTAAATCTATCTTGAAGAAAGCACAAGAACAAAAAAAGAGACAACAAGATAGGGACACTACCGACATTGACACAACAGACAATGAGTCAGGTACACATGGGGTGTCTTTTTCTGAATATGACTCCTTAGCCTCCTCTACTGAAGAGGCACCCATAATAGGACACACCCATAGTAATTCCAACACTATCTCTAAACGCCAAACCAGGTCAAAAAACGGATAAAGAGGAGATATAAATCCAAGGCCAAACATAGGGGGACAACCTTCGAAAAAGAGACGACAATAAATATTGATGAGACAAATGTGATTAATTTTTCCAAACTTGTACTCACTACATCAGAGTTGCAAGTCTTGGATCTGGGTCTAACATTTTCCCCAGATAAGGATTTCGACCTTTTCTCTACCACAGTTGATCTATTTAAATTTATTAGAAAACTGTCATTAAAAAGATTTTTTAAACAGAAAGAAATCAATGTAGAGAAATTGACTGAAATACCCAAGACTGATGACAATCAGGATGATGACACTCATGTAAAACTTTTTGATATTAATAATCAACTTACTTTTAAGGAACATTGTTTTTTTAATGACATGATGGGATTGTTAGAAGAGAACACAATATCTTATGATCCGGATTTGAACTTTCTAGGTAGGAAGCCATCAGGACTACACAATAAGTCTAAATTTAGTCCAGATAATGTAAGAGGTACAGCCATTGAATTATTTAGCCAAGCAGTACAGAGAGATTTGCTCCTGTTGTCAAAGGGTATACAAGTTACTAAACAGCCGAATAATCGAGACAATATAGGTCCAGAACTTAGACATGCGTTATCCACCCTCAAAAATAACGATAATATCGTTATTAAAAAAGCAGATAAGGGGGGCGCGGTTGTAGTCCTGGATATCTGTTTGTTATCTGCAGCCTTCCCTCACTCCGCTTCTCCCTAGCTAATCCTAACCTGAATCCTAGGGACACCTGAGTGAGGCCATCTCTCTGCCACTGTCTCCCCATTACCGGAGAGGAGCTCAGGGTTGCTGGTGCAGATGCAACCACCTTAGCTCCTGGCTGGCAGGGAATCTGGGGGATGGTCTAACTTTGCACAACCCCTGATACCTCCAGGCCATAGCAAGGCTGCAACAGTGGGGCTCTTAACTGAGAGTCCCCGTGCCGCTCCGCCAGGGTAATGGGGAAATCTGGATGGCTCACTTGCTGCCTTCCCTCCCCGGTTCCCACTTGCCCACTCAACCCTCTCACAGGCAATCCTACCCTAGAACTGGGTGCTAACGGGGCTAGCCCCTCTACCTGAAGTTGTGCCCCCATTACCAGAAGTGAGCTCAGGGTTGCTGGTGCGAATGCATCCACCTTAGCTCCTGGCCGGTAGGTAACCCTGGGGTGGTCTAACTTTGCCACAACCCCTGATACCTCCAGCCCATAGCAAGGCTGCAACAGTGGGGCTCTTAACTGAGAGTCCCCTTGCTGCTCCGCCAGGGTAATGGGGAAGCCTAGCTGCCCTACAAGCTGCCCTTCCTTCCCCTGGTACCCCTATCTCCTGCTACCCCCCGGTCACCCCTATAGTGAAACAACAGAGTACTGTCATAGGAAAAAATAAGTAGAAAGGTGAGGGAAAGAACCCAATTTAGCACTCAGGTTCACTC
>WSYH01016581.1:0-12899 GCA_036426205.1 Ascaphus truei
TCGCGGTCGCGTGTGGGGCTATGGCGGCAAATTCAAAAGATGCTTCGGTGAAGAAGCAGCACAGCACGGCTTGCGGGGATCAGGACAGTTGATGGAACGCTCAGTGATACCAGGGACCACCCAACGCGTTTCGGAAGCCTCTGCCTCCTTCCTCAGGCGTAAAATTGAATGAATAAAGTCCCTGTGTGTCCGTGTATTTATGGAAAGAGTTTTAAAGGTACATGGTACCATTTTCAAAGTCACGGACATGCGCAGTGGAGTATTTCTCAAACTGCGTGATGTTTCAGCAACACATGACAAAACAAAACATAACAAAATCATCAACATACAATACAATGCAATAAACATACATAAAACAGAAAAGAGGATATCAACTCATAATAGAAAACAAAAATATATATAGGGATACCAATCTGAATACATTAATGTCAAAAGATGGACAACATGCAATCTATAGTGACAAAGTAGCTAGTCACTGTGGCCTAACTAATGCCTAATATAAATAATATCAAGTGATAAGTAAATATTAGTATAAATATAAAATCAATTGACAAATGTCAAACTACATATATTACTGTGCTTTTGTGTAAAAAATGTGATCTATATAATACTAAATAATAATGTGTAAGATGTACATGAATACATACATATAAAAAACATATATACATACACATACACACACATGTGTATATATACATATGTATGTAATAGGTGTTGGTGTAACAACAATATATAATAAATAATAAATAATAAAGATAACAATAAAGATGACATTTATTTATCTAGCAGGAAAGATTTAAGATCGAATTCAACATTTAGGCCCTGTGGAACTAATGTACAGAGTTCATAAATCCAAAAGGATTCGCGTCTCCCTAATTGTATTGAAATATTACCTCCACGCCAATTCGGAGTGATGGCTTCAATAGCCATACATTTGAGACCAACAGGACTCTTGCCATGCACCTGGAGAAACTGATTGGAAACGTTATGTGTGACCAAGCCTTTTTTGATGTTGTAGATGTGTTCATACAGACGACGTTTGATGGGCCTAGTTGTCATACCCACATACTGCAGACCACAAGGGCACTCAAGGAGATATATAACATTGACACTGTTACAATTAATAAACTGTTTAATATTATATGTTTTTGCCGTATTTGTAGATTTAAAAGAAACGCTTTTGTTTACAAGCTGTACAAGAATTGCATGAAAATACCCTTTTACCGTGTTATTAATACAATGTTTTTTGCGTGTTAGAGGACAACTAGGAGCTAATTTTTGGCCAATATTCTGAGCTTTAGTGAAAATGATTTTAGGATTCAGAGGTAGTAAATCTACTAAATCCTTATCTTTCTCAGAATAGGCAAATACTTACGTAGAGTTTGTCTAATGGCCGGAGCCATCTGATTATACTGAGTGATGAATGGGATGTTCATATTAGTATTGTTTTTTGTTTATATTGAAGAAGGGTACTTCTATCAATTTGTTCAACTTCAGAAATGACTCGATCTAATTCTATGGGTGAATAATTTCTATCAATAAATTTTTTCTTTAAGTCATATGCTTGGAGATGGAATGCCTCTAGAGTGGAATTATTGCGTTTTAATCTTGTAAACTGCCCTTTGGGTATGTTATTGATCCATGTCGGGTTGTGATGACTGTTGGCATGCAAATAATTATTTGCCTGAACTTTCTTAAAAAATGTTTTCGTATGTAATATACCATCCATAACATAAATAACCAAATCTAAAAACTTAATCGACATGCTACTTGAAGTGAAAGTGAATTTCAAATTAAATGGATTATCATTCATATAATGCTGGAAAAGTTCCAATTGATGTAAGGAACCTGACCAAATGAAAATAATATCATCTATGTAGCGCCGCCAGAGTAAGTCATCTGTGTGGTTCAGCAACATTGTTAGTTTTTGATTGTCTTTAAGTTTTTTGTTTGTCTTTAAGTGTTTACAGTATTATACTATGTGCTTTTTCTTTTACATTTCATATCGGATCATCGTCTGCTGAGATCATCATTGGATCCGTCAAACGTCATCTGGTTGAATATATATATATATATATATTTAATTTTCACTTCATATATTTATATCCTTGTGAGCGCCATTGATACAATTTCAGTTTCATGCTACCATCTGACCAGGGGTCAGAGTTGTATCCAGGCTGCTTTTTATTTATAATTTGTATTCTTTAATTTTGTATTAGCGCTACCTATTGTGTTTTACTGGGTAATTAAATATGTTACATTATTGTAAAAGGTAGTCTATAAAGTAAATCATTAATTTGACTACACCTTAAACACAGCTAATTATTAGCAGCAAGGTTTTTACCTGTGCCCAGATTAACAATTTTGGTGCCAGAAGGGCTGTGAGCAACTCACAGTGAGAACTGGCTTATATATTCGGAAGGGAGATCTAAAAGTGTGAACTCATTTAGTCTTTAGAGTGTCCAATGTAATAATAGGACAGACCCACATAGCGAAAAAGAAACAATGTATTAGTGTTATTGGTTTCCTTAGAAAGATTAAATCACTCTTAAAGCTGCAGTTCAAGCAATATCCTACATGTGTGTTCTTTTTTTAATAAATCAGTTCTGTACTATGAGAAAATACTTGTAGCATAAAAAAATAAATGAAATGTAATGTATTCTAATGTAACATGCATTTTTGTTTTTATAGCAACCATTTACAGTACAAACTCATATCCCCTTCCTCTTTTGAGACAGACTCTGGAACACCCCTTTTGCCCTCTCTCTAACAGTGCACCAATTGTATCTAGTGCCTGCCTGGTCACATGGTCTTCCACACAGAACTTTGCATCTTGGGTACTCTTCTGCAGCACTAACAGTGATTTAGTGAACCCCCAAGCCAAATCTTTGCCAATTGATCACAGGAGAACGTTTCGATCGTCAACCTAGCTAATCACTTGTCAGTGTGCAGATTGTATTGATGCAAATATTGAATGACATTTTTTTTTTAATCGACAGCTTGAACTGTGGGTTTAAGTATTAAATATCTTCTTTAAGGTGTGAGGAGCACAGATAGATCAAACCCAAACGAGAATTGATTATTTATACCGTTAAGTGAAGTAGCTTTTATAATCATAAAATGTGTGAGAGATAATTGGTTGGGTGTGCCGATACGTCACCAGGGAAGGAGGTTTTTGTGCATCCTCATGTTGTATTACTCTGTATGTTGTTTCAGCTGGCAAATGGTTTCATTATATCAGTTCTCCGGGAGAGAAGGGGCATGATGATTCTTATTGGACAAGAGCGCCGATACGTCATGAGTGAAGGGAGGGGATTATGGTATTTATGTAATTGATCGGTTTGCATACCGTACTCTGATAAAGCGTGGGTGACCACGCGAAACATGTAAGAGGGCTCTCTTACTGTTTTTAAATGTGCCTATAATACATTTTTGTACCTAGACTTTTCGCACTACTGGTCATACATTTTTTCCAAGGCAGCTGCACCGCCTCTCACGACTCTTTGTATGCTGCAATCCTTTGGTAGGAGCACGCCGACAGCACCCGGATCTCCATATGGTCATCAGTGAGTTACTTTATTATCATATGTTGCTTATTCAATGTGACTTTTACTACAATCAAGGTCCAGTACAGCCATTGACACCCATACAAGATATACCTATTATAGGCTATTGGGAGTCTGCAGATAGTAGCATTTAAGGGACCCTTACAGTGGTATACATCTATCACAGACTTTGTGGATTTTGGAGTTCTGGGTTTATCAAGCTGTTTTGTTTGAAAAGATAATGAAGATTCAAATGCTTTAATTTGCATATTCAACACATGGACATTTCCTGGTCAGCATTGCCAGGGGATTATTCCTCTATTCTCTTTGTCATTTAAAGAACCACATATGCTCTGGGTCGAGGGGAACGCTGTGACCCACACCACTCGTCTCAGCACACTCACAAAATATAGAATTGAGCAGTTCTAAATTCAGATGGGGTGTAAGTTGATCAGCTCAGGTCTAGTCCCTGGTCCTCAGTGGCATGAAGCTCTCAGATACAAACAAAACACAGGGGACATACTATAGTGCGATATGTGTATTAGGCAGATGAATCAAATATGAGAAAAATACACTTGCATAATTCGTAAGGGTACTTGCATGTGCACTACATGCCAGTACCCTTACGAATTACGTACGTGTATTTTTGTACAGTATCTCAGAGCTTCATGCCACTGAGGACCAGTGACCAGATCTGAGCTGATCAACTTACACCCATCCAGCACTAATATAGCAAACTGAATTTGGAACGGCTGAATTCTATATTTTGAAATGTGAGTGTACATCTCATAGAACATCTCTAGCATATACCATTCCCATTCCAGACTATCTGCACTATTGTATGTTTTCTATTTTTCATTTTTTGGTGATATCTGCTTACCCCAACTCCCCCGCCTAGCAGGTCATCATTAACCCAAGCCAAGAAGAAGCCATAGTGGTGAAATGCGTAGGGTAACGATTCTAGGAGCAGAAGGCGAGAGGAGAGAACACCCATTTGTGACTTTGACCGGAGTTACCAGCAAACACAGCAAAGTCACAATCTCGCGAGATCCACGTGACATGGAAGTGTGCTGCTGCACAGTGAGAGATCTTACACGGAGGATGGAGGTTGTGGTTCCTGTGAGCTCCCCAACGTAGCTTGAGACTCGGAGGTGGGTGACTGCATCGAGGGTAACCTGCATATGGAGAGGAGAGACCCGGTGAGATCCCCACTTTAGTACATGATGTGAAAGTGAGAGCTGGTACATGGAGGACAGAGGACGCTGTTCCTGTTAGCTCACCAATGTACTATTAGAATCAGTAGTGGGTAATTACTGTAAATTGAGGGTAACCTGTAGATGTAGAGCAGAGCCCCAGTGAGATCCTCACTTTCATACAGGACACGGAAGTGACGCCTAAGAACAGCAAATTGGGACAATTACTGAGTGTGAGAGACTCAGTCTGCTTAACAGTATCTCTCTCACTGCCTTTTATTATCTTGCTTTTATACCTTAGTACCTTATACCTTAGTTTTATACCTATATGTATGGTGGATTTTTAATAAATAGTATTACAGTATATTTGTGTAGCCAGGTCCCCACTCACCTCGGGGGAGGGGAAGGCTGCAGTCTGTTTGGAGTGATGGAGCTCTGCGGCGGACCGCCGATGCAGGACACCCCCATTTTGTATTTTTGCGAATGCGTGATCGAGTTCCTGCGCATGCGCAGTAGCCGATAGTTGCAGAGTCCATTAGACAGGCTCCGCAAGGGACTACAAGTCCCAGCAGCCCCAGGGGGTGCTCCCCATGTGACACACAGCAGCCAATAGGGCTCCTAGTTTCAGAGGAGATAGTTACATTTGACACGCTAAGGACCGTGCCAGTCGGGAGCAGGACAGCAAGGGGTGAGGTAAGGTCATGGGAGAAGTTCTCCACTGGACTAGGCCAGATATCTCCTCAAGTCCCAGCTAGACCCCAACCACCTATAGTTTGTGTGCTATAGGGAAGGCCCCTGATAGGAATGCTCCTCTTAGCATATTATGTCAGTGTTATTGCACCAGTGACGGACGCCACACGGTGATCTGGGTCCTGCGGTCTGGGACCAGACTACAGGTATTCTAATAGACATTTAAAGGGACATACTCCAGGGGGAGCTCCCTACAGAGGTGGACGTCTGAGGACATGAGCGAAAAAGGATTCAGCAGACCGCGGCATAGGGCCATGTTGCGGTTTGGCGGATCCCTCAGCCAAGTAGGCCTGATCTAGCGTAAGACCAGGAAGGTATCTAAAGTGCACAACCAGCCACACACAGCGGGTAGCGCTACTCCACACACACTCTTTGGGTACGCCTTGTCTGTGGACACTGGGGTGGTTATGTGCCCAGGCACCTCAGTACTTTGGGGGTTCCACAGAGGTGGTGTTAATTGTGTGGGTATGTATTGTGGGCATGTATTATTATTGAGGTATATGGTTATATGTTCAGTAAATATAAGTTAGTTATACCAGTGTGTGTATATTTATTTACTTATTGTATTGGTTCCTGTGAGGGGTTATCCTCCTGCGCTAGGATTCCTCCCAGGTGGAGGCGCTGTAACCAGAGAGCATGTGATCACCCCAGACTCCCAGTAGTGGAGGATCAGGCTTCCTGTGCACCAGACAGGTACTTAGCACACATAGTTCCCTTAGACACGGAGAAATGGGGCTACATTTGTTTTCCAATTCTATTTCACCCGCATGATATTGCCCTGAGATGGAGATATCCACATTGAAAGCAGCTCAAGATCCTGGAGTAGCTGAACTGGATAAAGATATACCCAAGACTTCATCCAGTTACAGCAAAGCTCAAGCCCCTGCACTGTTCCTGGTACATAATATTGGATAAAGGCTCTAAAATCCTCATCTAATTGTAAGTGCATTACCAAGCACTCACCTACACTCTTATGCAGACATACTACTCTATGCTTGTTTCCCCTCCCCTTTCTTACTTTTTTCTTCTTGCTCGTAGGTCATTCTACAGTGTGTTAATCTTCTCGAACACCTGTGGTTTTTTGGACCTTTCTCGCAGCAAAGATTACGGAAAGTACAGTCATCACAGGTAGCACCTTCCTTCATATAGTGATATATTGTATCACTTATATTACGTTGTGTTAATTAGCACTGTTAGTAACTGTTTATTGTTGCGTTAATTGGTTCTATTTTCATATATCTATATATATATATTAAACAGTGGTCGATAAATTACCAAAAAATCTACTCGCCGAACAAAAAAATCTACTCGCCACCTAATACCACACGTGTGCTGCTTGGGCCAATAGGAGCTCGCCACGATGTTAAATCCACTCGCCCGGGGCGTGCAAATGTATAGGTTTGTCGAACACACACAGTATATATATATATACACATACCGTATATAGTATATATAGTATGTATGTATATATATATATATATATACACATACATACATACATATATATATGCAAATATAACTGTATGCTCATTTGCATGTTTTAGGCAGGTCTGCAACCCCGCCTTTCCCCATTATCACCCAGCATACAGCACTTCCACTGCAGCAAGGGATTCTGGGAAATGACATGCAAATGAGCACACAGTGTCACTTTTTGCCTCAATAACCATTTTAACATGGTTCCCTATAGGCTTAAGCTTGCTGCATGGTCACAGCTTTATATATATATATATATATATATATATATATGTATATGTATATATGTATGTATGTATATATATATATGCAAATGTAAATACTACAGGCATACCCCGCATTATCGTACGCAATGGGACCGGAGCATGTATGTAAAGCGAAAATGTACTTAAAGTGAAGCACTACCTTTTCCCACTTATCGATGCATGTTCTGTACTGCAATCATCATATACGTGCATAACTGATGTAAATAACGCATTTGTAACAGGCTCTATAGTCTCCCTGCTTGCGCACAGCTTTGGTACAGGTAGGGAGCCGGTATTGCTGTTCAGGATGTGATGACAGGCGCATGCGTGAACTACCGTTTGCCTATTGGGCGATATGTACTTACTCGCGAGTGTACTTAAAGTGAGTGTACTTAAAGCGGGGTATGCCTGTACTGTATGCTCATCTGCATGTCTTAGGCAGGTCTGCAACCCCGCCTTTCACCATTATCACCCAGCACACAGCACTTCCACTGCAGCACGGGATTCTGGGAAATGACATGCAAATGAGCACACAGTGCCACTTTTTGCTTCAAAAACCATTTTTAACATGAGATATATATTTATATACATACATACTATATATATACGGTGTGTGTGTGTATATATATATATATATATATATATATATATATATATATATATATATGTGTGTGTGTCAAAAAGGAGTGCTACTGGCTTTGTGACAATGTATAGAACAAAAGGCAGAAAATCCCAATGCTACATCCAACATGACAAATTGGTTGAAGCATTGAAACTTTCTGTCTTTTGTTTCATGTTACTTAAAAGCTCTCTGTGTCCTTCACAGCTTCATAATCCATGAAGCACGGAGTGAGGTTTATGTGGTATTTCACAAGACAGAAGAACAATGCTTTTTAGCAACCTGTGGGCATATTCACCAGAAATCTTTGCCACTAACAACCTGTAGGCTATATGTAACCATCACTCAATTCGCTAAAAGGGAATCATGTGAATGCATAATGTTTGCCACATCTTATTGTGCGTATTATTATGTAGCTTGTGATGAAATACTGAATATGATGCTGTCTGTGCTCTGGGAAAGTGCTGACATACAGTCTGGCCGTGTATATAATTTGCTGTTAATGAGGGAGATGATAGTGTGGAGTGCCGTCTAGCATGAGCACAAGGACTACGAAGCATATGTAAAGAGTTCCTTTCCTCTATCGCTGGTCCCCCTGCTCCTGTGGTGCTGTTGCAGGCAAAAGTACCTTGATCTTGTAGCACTCTTCCTGGATCTCAGAAGATTATGTTGGAAAAAAGAGAAAAGGCATCCGGAGCAGCAGCAACGAACTGGCAAATATGTAGATATGCACCCAAGGTCAGAATGATGGCTTTATTAGTACATACAAATAGGATAGGCAAAATCCATGTCCTCCCTCTACACGTTTCACGCCACACATACAGTACTTACTGTTCCAGTGGCCATGGGAAACTAAGGCCCGGGCGGTGACTGAATGCCGAATGGTGTTTTTGCGGCTGCCATAGTACTTTGTAGTAACGATAGGCGGTGCTAGTGTGTATTGAATCTAAATTCAATGCGCAGTATTCCAATGCTATTTCTACAGTAATGCACGGTGTGTACTGTTCTGTGTAAGATAGCCCACCCCCTATTCCCATACACTCTTTCAATGCTAGGAAACTTCAGATAGCAGATGAAGTCAGTCTTTAAAAATGATGACATATTTATTAAAGTAAATTAGAGAAACATGTATTTTATTGTACATCAGTGTAAGATTTCTGAAATATGTATGGATTTATACAATATCATAAATAAGAAAGACTTGGGAAAAATAATACATTCTTCTTAAACCAACATGACCTCTCTAGTACAGTTTTACCTGTAAGATAATCGACAAATAGATACATTAATGAAACACTGTTGCTGTGTCGGAACACAACTCTATGTATACTGTGTGGAACGCATACATGTTGCATTGAGTTTGTTTGCATGTTTGGTATATGCCAACTTAATGGAATGTATATGCGTTTCATTCAATTACTGCACATGCGCACTATATGCCTAATGGATGGAACCTATACTGTATGTGTTTCCTTGAATTTATGCGCATGCATGTAGGATCTACAATTCAAAGAGATACCAGAAAGGCAAATGTTACGTTAATTATCCAATACTGAGGTTTTGTGTCGCTGGATGTGGTTTCTACACAAACAATGTGTTGACGTAGAGAATCTGAAACTCAAGAATGAAAACAAAGGCATCAACAGAACACTTCATGAAACAAACAACAACATTGCTTAAAAAAAGAGTCCACCCAAACTACATCACTTGTTCTCTCCTGAGTATCACCCCTAACATAATTAACTTATAAACTGTATTTCTTAAAAATGAAATGTTTTTGTGAGTTTCAGTCACTGATTACTCAAGCCAACAGTGCTCAGATGTTGCAATAGTCCCTTAATAGTGTCTTTGACGTTCTTGGATTCTGCAGTACTGTATTTATACAGCTTCCTAAGTGCATCTAAAATAACACTCCTCAAATTGTTCGGTATACAGTAGCATTCTTACCAAGGGAGAAATGGCAAAGGAAATCACCTCAGCATACTCACAGGATAGTTTCATCAGTAGTGGTAGCCAATCTGGTTCAACGTCATAGTCCGCCACCGTCAACCTGCCTACCGATCACCTCAGAGAACATCCAAAAAGACAAACCTCTACAAACAGGGGCAAATACCACAAAGCAGAATGAACGACACTATATTCAATCATCAGTGCGGGGACAAAAAAAAACAACAAAGTTTTGGATGAGACACACCCACCCTTCGTCAGGGTTATAAACATAGTCATTAACAACACAACCTTATATAGACACACATTACAGCCCCTCCCTGTACTTGATCCTGGAAGTGAAACTTCAAATTCACTTAGGGCAGAACATTATGGTTAATGAGCTAATATTGATGTCAGACATAGTCTAACTAAACTATATACTACATATACTACATATACAATACATAAACATCAAGTACATATTTATAAGGATTGGGGTAATATACACAATGTTATATTTTATACGACACTTTATACATATTAAAACTCAATACTAACTATTGGATAAAGAGTGGAGCCAAGACGTTGGAAACATATCTCTCCAACACCAATAGTTAAATGGGATATATCCCATCATTAGAATATAAGGCAGGCTACCCAATATTTCCATACATATAAGTGTTAATTAACCATCGTAACCCTGGAATACCAGGAAATCTTAGATGTTAAATTACCACTTAGTATTATTTAAGTTTAATTCTATCTTGTGTTACAGCCTAATCTTTAAGTTATTTCTTTACATTTTACATATTATATATATATATATATATATATATATATATATATATATAGCAAATATTACTGTATGCTCATTTGCATGTCTTAGGCAGGTCTGCAACCCCGCCTTTCACCATTATCACCCAGCACACAGCACTTCCACTGCAGCAAGGGATTCTGGGAAATGACATGCAAATGGGCACACAGTGTCACCTTTTGCTTCAAAACCATTTTTAACATGGTTCCCTATAGGCTTAAGCTTGCTGCATGGTCACAGCTTTATATATATATATATATAGTTTTTGTACCCAGTATGCCAGGCCAGCCACTGCCAGAGTGCCAGTAATATCAGCAACAGTAGCACCCCCATAAAGTTAGGAGGAGCACTATGTGAAGCAGCGAGAGTGACATATATAGTCTCTAGTCTGCGGAGGAGAACTGTGCTGCCAGGCAGCAGCAGATCATCTGAGTCAGTCTGACCTAGGGTAGCAAGCCTAGCATATATAACAATTTAACCTGTCTAATACCAGGTTTAGGGTTTTTAAGAAATGTTTGGCATGTAGACATGCAGGGGCCAGAAGAGGTGGACGTAGTATTGGTCATGGTAGTGGTGATGATGCTACATTTAAATCCGTGAAAGCAGGTGATGCTGGTGCACCCACTTCTCGCAGCAATAGTCAGCTGAAGGACAAGGACACTGAATCCGAATTCCCAATCCCATTGTAGAAGTGTGCCCCCCCCCCCCCCCCCCTCACGGTTAGGCAATAAACCTCCAGTATTAAAGAGATTTTAACTGGGAACGGGACTTTCAGGTCAGTCTCGGACTGGTACTAGTACAACTGAAATTGAGAATGTACAGAAGCAGGTTGAAAATGAAAATGAAACAGTCAGTTCTAGGGGAAAGCCAGTCCCACCACTGCCCGTGCCAGCTGCTGTTACTGCTGCCACTAAGTCATCTGAAAAAGGCACATCATTCTTGTCACACTTATCAGCATTCATGAATGCTGAACAAGCTCTGGCATTGATAGTACAAGACTCTGAAGAGCTGTCAAGTGAGCCAGATGAAGATGAGGGAGAGTCAGAAGGACATGATGACTCAAAGGAAGCAAGGGTTGGACTTGATGCTGATCCATCTATTCAAATATCACTTGTGAATGAGGATTCTGATTATGATGATGTTGTGATGAAAGAGTGTGATTTAGAAATTGATTTGGAACGTGGGGTGCTGAATAAGATAATGCTTCAGATGCAAGGGATGGTGCTGTGATCATTGTAAAAGATTATGAAAATGCATCAACAAGTACAGGAAAAACTGCAGCAGTATCATGTCTATATATTCATTATTTAAACATAACCGACCGTCACCAACATCAACAGCACGTACATTGATGTTACCCTCCTCATCATCATCACCCTCTGTTGTTACACTGTCTATGCCAGTTATATAGCATATGGCATCATCATTACCAGTATCATTCACCAGTATTCCATGTTATGATGACACAACACCACTAGCACCACAACGTTGACAACCATGACCACAATGACAAGTACCGCCAGTTGTGTTTCCTGTAGGCTGTATTTTCAATGCAAGAGCTATTGTGTGACATTTTTTAAAACATTCCAGTGATCAGAGTGCACCTTTAGCTTATGTCGAACAGTTGTGAAACGTTTTGAGCAGGTAACTCATCGTCGCTCCTCTGCAATAAGAGGTCACATGACTCTCCATCGCCATTCACAGTGGCAGAGAGTCTTAGACAGTCAGGGCAAGACAAAGGGGGGTTATAGCAGTCAGGCAGCACAGGGTACTGACCAGTGGCGTAGCAAGGCATGCGCCTCATGGCAACATTGTTGTATTATGTTTTCCCGCGTATGCGTGACCGGCACTTGCCAGGGAGTAATCTGATTGCCAATATTTGGAGTCAGGAAGGAACGTATTTTTCCCCTTATGAGATATAATTAGCTGATATTTCTCTGGGGTTTTTTGTTTGCCTTCCTCTAGATCAATATACTGTAAGTACCAACATAGAATAAAGTATCTGTCGTCTAAATTTAGTATAGGTTGAACTTGATGGACGCATGTCTTTTTTCAACCTCATCTACTATGTAACTATGCACTTTAGCCGATTGTCCTCAGCCCATAATGCCCTGTCTAGTTTGCAGGAGCAACACAACCTGCTTCGTCACCAGCTAAAATTGGAGGTGACTACACGCTGGAATTCTACATTATATATGCTTGAACATCTCTATGAGAAGGCGGTCAATAATTATGTAATGGAGTATAGCAAGCATCTGGAACGTCCTGTTTCTGCACCCTCGGTAAAAGGGTAATAAAGATATGCCGAAATTGCTGATGCTGCTCATCCAC
>WSYH01016582.1:0-12898 GCA_036426205.1 Ascaphus truei
GGGGCAGAGAGACAGGGGGGCGCAGCACAAAAAGTTTGCGCTCCCCTGCTCTACAGGAACAAATCCTCCCTAAGCCTGCTGGTCAGAAAGCGTATCGCACAGCAGATGCTAATGCCAATTATCGACTATAGAGACATAGTATACGGCTCGGCACTCCAAACCCACCTTAGCAAACTTGACACCCTCTACAATTCAATATGGGTTTTTGTTCTCAATGCAACTACAACACACATCACTGCGAAATGCTCAAAGAATTAGACTGGTCATCACTTGAGTCTAGGCGCAAAGTTTACCTTTCCTGTTTTGCCTTCAAATACTTTCTGGGCAAGCTACCCATCTATCTGAACAAGCTTCTCAACCCTACCACATGCAGAACTTATCATCTGAGATCTGACTCCAAAAGACTGTTCATGGTCCCAAGGCTCAACAAAGTATTCGGCCGGTCCTTCTCTTACCGTGCACCCCAAAACTGGAACAACCTACCGGAGACTCTCACATCCACCACCAGTTTAAGTTCTTTCAAAACCAAAGCGGTCTCACATTTTAATCTGGTCTGTAACTGTTACATACGCTCATAATATATATTATCTTTAAGTATGCATGCAATGTCTTCCATGCAATGTATGCCCTGTTCACTTATATAACTTTATTTGTAACCATGTATTATTTGTCTTAACTCTATGCCCAGGACATACTTGAAAACGAGAGGTAACTCTCAATGTATTACTTCCTGGTAAAATATTTTATAAATAAATAAAATAAATACATAATTTTACCCATCTCAGAAGGGACAGGGTAACTGCAAATACGCAGGGTAAAAGCATTGTATTGTGTATCAGCTCTGCAAAGCATTAAATGCCCCTACAGCGGCAGAAAGGATTCGTGAACCCCAAAATCTGTCCCATGTAGATTCTGCAAGACTCCCTGATGAGTCCCACTGAACCTCTCAGCTACTCACCATATGTTGGTAATTGCTGTGAAACTCACCTTTCTTTATGTTAAGATAAATAAGTAAACAGCACACAGATATTCATCATATAGAAAGGTCTTATACTAAGCTCCACATACAGGTACCTTTAAGGACGGTCCACCAACAGGTCAGCATGATCTGCAGCTCTAAAGGATCTTGCCCTCATGGCAAAAATATTTAGGCTACAGTACCACAAGTTTCCACCAGGCAGTAAGTGGAAAAGACTACAACCTCTATAAGCCTTTGCCAAAAGGACACTCCCACTTCCTGAGCTGATATCATTTAAACCCAGGAAGGAGACCTATTCAGTGTGTTGCAACTCATCTAGATGCATGTTACACGCTCCTGTCTCGTCTCCTGTTTTCTGCAGCCAAGTTACTCTGCCTGTGCTTACTCACTCATTACTATGCAACTCTGTACCGTTTATGACCTCCGATTCCCTTGGATTTCCCAATGGCATCACCTTTATTGGCTACTACGCACCCGGCTGGTAAATAAACCTATCTATATATATATTGTATTCCTCTCCTTTCCGGAGTGTTTTTTCCTCCTCGGATTCTCAGAGTACCAACGAGTGGAGAACCCTTTCAACACGGAAAGAGTTAAAAGCCGTAGCCTAAACAGGATATTAGCCATTAGAGATTTCTTGCTTACTTTTGGATATTTTAAGATGTCACCAATCACAGCTGATGACACCCAATGCGTTTGTGGAATATGTAGTTCCTCCCTGTTGTTGAATAATGTTGCTGCTGCTGCTGCTCCTCCACGCCCCTCTAGCAGTGACATTGTCAAGCTCTGCCTTTGTTTCCCTACTTATGACATCCCCTGACAATAAGTCCAGAAGTTTTCTCATAGAATCAGTAGTAAGGACTTTGTATCTTTGCACAGAGGGTGCTCAACATGCACATTAACTATATACCTGTGTTGTCCTTACCTCCCAATCCAAATCCCTGTGCCATTCTTTCTGATTGTCATTCTGCTCGTCCTCTGCTCTGCGCTCTTTTTCAAGCTGCTGCTTTAGATTGGATGGTTTCATGTCTTTGATGAATCGGAAGAGTAAAGAAAGCTGGGGTGAGAAGACAAACACAAAGTCTTATTTAATTTAAATACATCAGTTTTGTCACTAAAATGACAATGGGAAAGTCATTTTGAACTTGGATTTCTTAAAAGAATGTGTTAAAGTTCTTTGCAGCTACAGTATTTTTTTTCACTTGCATCGAAAAGTGATTTCTGGAGTGATTATGGGGACCAATAAGGTGATAGGATGCTATTTAACGCAATTGTGTGAGCGATCTATGGACAAACCACAACTACAGGCTTACTGAATTATATACAGTACAGTATATTATATATATATCGCGATCGCCTACCTGAGTTTTTAGATGGTATTGCAGTATTGCAAACAGCGCAAAAAATCAGAGCGCTAACATATCGCAAACCACTCCGTAAAAAAACAAAACAGACCGCGTCTGGCCGCGGTTATCAGAGCGGCGCAGCTACAGCCACCTTAGGATAAAGGCGGTCGCAGGTGTAGGTGTAGGTGTATGTATATGTATATATATATACACACACACACACACACACACACACACACACACACACACACACACACACACATATTCTAAAACAAATAGTCGATACCGTTCTGTGGCTAACGAAATGCTTTTATTTGTGCGAGCTTTCGAGATACAATGATCTCTTCTTCGGGTGATGTTATAATCGATTAAGCCAAAAAACTTGCTTTGAAATGGGGCAGCTGGAATGTTTGTGAAGCCTACCTCTCCCCCTGTGCAGCATGCGATTTATGACTTAAGGTGTTAAATGGTCCCTGATAACTTGTGATGTAAGAGAATGCATGTATGTGTGTGTTTATACGATGGCAAATCATTAATAAAGCGCCCACAGTGTACACAGCGCTTTACAAAAGGTGTGTGTGGAGGGGGAATGTTTAACAATGGTGTGGGTAGGTGTTGAAATGTAAGAGGGTGTTGCTTTTTTGTTCATGTGTGTGGCTACTATGAAGTCCTTATTGGTATATAGGGATAAAATTACATTGTACGTTTGTATGTGTAAGAAACAACTGTGCGTGAATTCATATAGCGCAGTATTTATGGACATGGGACACTCATGAGCACTCATGAAGCTGCGTCTCGGTTTAGGCCCCCGGTGAGTGTTTCAAACAATTTCATAAATTTGTATTCATGCAACCGTCTCTCTTTCGGTGTTCTGAGATTACCTTTGAGTATGGCCACCTTCAGATCTCACTGAAAGGTAATCTCAGAAAAGCGAAAGAGAGACGGTAAGGTAATAAATCTGCTTTAATATGTAATTTTTTTTTTTTTTTTCCAAACAGTTTTATTAGGCATTCATATAAACATACAGTGGCTTAGTTCACATAAGCCTAACATTTTTGAATCGAGCAGACTGACACACACACAGATACACAGAGCAGACTGACACACACTGATACACAAAGCACACTGATACACAAAGCAGACTGACACACACACACACACACACACACACACACACACACAAAAGATATATAGATTATGGGCTACAGACAGGGGGTAGCTGGGACACCCAACCAATATAATTGATATAATACATCATTTTAATATCAATTCAGTCATTTAACTCAGGGGGTGCACAGTGGGGGGGTGAGCGTGGGATTTTCTGGGGGGTCAGTTGTCGCCAGAGCAGACCAGGGCGGGAGCAGGGGGAGAGGAGACAGGGGGCGCAGGGAGGAGACTTTGCGTACCCCTGATTTAACTGATGAGCAAAAAACAGATAACTTCATTTTTGTCTTTTTTTCCTGGTGCGGTTTTGAAACGTGTTTAACTTGTATTCCTGTGTGTTTGTCTCCTGCTTGTACGCAGGACAACCTGAGCCAACAGAGGAATGCCTGGTATGTGCGTGCTGTACCGAGAAAAGACATATTACCAAATATAGGGCAAAGGGGACAGTGACAGACATAGCACAACGTGGAACATAGGGGTAAATATTTATCAACTGCAATCCTGCCCAAAAATCCATTTCTGGGAGTTAACAAGCACGACCCAAAATAATGTGAAATTCTTATCATGTATAAAAGCTGTGTAATGCGGCAGGAATAAACTCCATGATAAAATGGACAAGAAGCAAAAAGGGAGTGTGCTCATTTGCATGTCATTACCCAGAATTCCTGGCTGCAGCAGATTGCATGCAAAGAGATAACAGGGAAAGGCGGACCTGTCTGAGACATGTGAACATGCTCACAAGTGGTATGTGTGTTTGCTGTATACACAGTGGAGGGGTTTTGTCACTTTTTTTTTTTAACTCGTCACATCTTATTTTGTGTCTGGTTGTATCACTTATAAACAACTGTGGTTTAATGAATTAGCCACGGTATCGGGGAGACTGCATTTGCCCTTTCCTCTCCCAGAATCCCTTGCTTCCCTCATTCTGTTTATTGGGCTCTTCCTTCTAATGAGGACAGTGACATCATGAGACTGGAATGAAAGCTTCAGGCGATTTGATCGGCCATGTTGGTCTATCCCCAGCAGCAAGGGTTTGTAGAGGGAGTTTTCCCCACTTACAAATGTCTGCAGGGATGTGTATTCTATCGAGTTACTTTGATACGATAATGTGAATTCTGCTGTGCCCATCTTGTGTGTGGAAAGCAGAGTTGAAAAAAGACATTGAAAACTCGATATATTACCTTTTTTTATTTATACATTCAGATCATATATGTCTGTGTTATTGTAGGCAATATTACATATAGAGAACAAGGCTATAACACAAATAAAATATGATCACATTACAAACATGTAGACACTGGGAACAAATGTTATAACGAGGTTAAGGTTATGAGACCATGCAATATGACGATTTTAATACATCAGATGTTATACGTCAAGGATATAACACACATGATTAAATGGGAACTAGTGGTGCTTTGCCCATTTAATAAATTCTAATTCATTTTTTTTTTTAAAGATAAATCTCTATAGAAAATGGAAGTTTGAAAATAAAAAATGGCGGTACTCTGAAAGAGCCTCTGGTTACAACAGCTGTGCCCCATAGTCGGCTAAGCAGGTCAACAGGTAGGTGTTAAATGCATGAATAGGTTGTAATCTGGGACAGGGTTATATTACTCCCGTTCACAGATTTAAGTTATTTTATTCCTCAAAAAAAAAAAAAAATTGTCCCCAAACACATCATCAAAATGGCGGCCAAGCTCCTCACTGGCCTTTAAATAACCTTATCGGAGCAGCTGAATGTAAGGCTGCGTCCATAGAGGGTACAGCCGTGCAGAGGCTCGTGGAGGCTGAGGGAAAGCGGGTGCTTTCCCTAGCCTTAGTACGCACCGTCTGGGGGCGTGTATCCGTCACAGAGCTGGCTCGCCCTCATTGGGCGAACCGCTCACGTGACCGCCCTATCGCACGATAGATCAGTTTTGACCGATTTCACATGCGTCGCGCGCCCCCCCTCCCGCGCGCTGTATAGACGCGATCACTGCCTTTAGGCAGTATGATCGCTCAGAGTGCGGACGCGTCCGCGCGGCCTGCCCCTGTATGGACGCAGCCTATGGCAGCTTCTCTGAGACATCCCTTGGAAGTCTGCATGGAAAAACAGCTTTGCGCTACCAGTTGGGGTGGGTACCCAGCAACCGTTTCCATGACAACACTACTGCAGGCTTTGGGCCTTCGAAATGAAGATAAACCAGGAAAGAAGAACAAGTTGACAGTCTGCTTTAAAGAAGCACATCTCCGGTTTCATTTTGTTACCTGGAATGCAGACAGGGGGTCCCCTCAGGTGACATGCCACGGACTACATACCACTCAAAGAAGCACATTCCAGTCCTCTTCCAGGGAAACAAAATGGAGACTAATCTGCTTGCAGCTTCCTGCCGGATTCAGAGACCAGGAAGTACCAGCCCTACAGTTACCGGGAAATATCACCTGGTGCCTTAAAGGGCAGCTGGCGTTCACACGTCGGCAATGTGTGATAATGACCCAGTCCATTGCTTTGTGTTCCCATTTGCTGGTCTTGTAACAATGTTGGTGTAACAGAGTAAGAAGGATCCCAGACATAGAAGCACTCGGATACCTCCAAATTACTACGTATTAACTTACTCACTACCCACCTATAGGCACAAACGTTTGGGGGTACACGGGTGCTTATATATCTGGGATCCGTCTCCTCTTTTGTTATAATGAAAATGTATCCCAGTTAGCACCCAACATACACCCCCCCCCTTGACTACAATAAGCTGAGTAAGGGTTCCTTTCCCCTACCCCCAGTATTGAGATTTATAACAGAGTAAGGCCTAAAGAAGCCCTGGCTCATTATTACACAGCGCAGGAGCTGGGACATAGTCAAGGATCTATTTCAAGAGTCAGCAACACCAGTCTTCAGGGGCCAACGGGTCAGGTTTTAAGGATATTCCTGCTTCAGCACAGGTGGTTTAGTCCATGACTGAGCCACCTGTGCTGAAGCAGGGATGTCCTTAACACCTGAGCTGTTAGTAGCCCTTGAGGACTGGAGTTGCCCACCCGTGGTCTATTTAGATAAGGAAAGGGAGAGGACCATGACCTCAGAATACCACATGTCATCACAGCCACACCTACTCCCGCAGCACAGCCCATGTTTGCCAAGCTGCGCTATCCAAGACCACACAGCGCATTCAAGTGACCGGGCCTTCATTCGGCTTCCAGAGCTGGGAGGCGTCTTATGGAAAAGCACCGCTTGGCAGACATGGCCCTATATATGGAAGGTAACGGGCGTGCTGCATTGTAGTGCAATCCTGGCACACGTTGCTTAGTGATTACATACAGGGGTACAAACCGCGTTCCAGATCAATAATCGGAATGGGGAAAAAAAAAAATCAAACAAAAACATATGGTGCCGTTTTTTTAAAAATCTCTTGCAATGCAAACAGGCACATTACAGGAACGGCGAGGCGTGGGCGTCTCATACGCACGAAGGACGCAGCATTACATCACAGTTGGCACTGTCATATACACTCGGCTCAAAAACTTGGCCACAGAACAGATTCCCGAACAGCAAACTAACCTGCCCCAGTGCATCCTGGGGCTTGTTGTCCTAAGCCAATAGAAGCACAACTCCAAAGAATTTGGATAGAAGGCTAGGTCAGAGTTCTTCTATACAAGTTATGTGCCATTAGCCTAGCAATCCTCCCCAAGATGGTCATTTGTCCTTTGACCTATTTGGAAGCAAAGGGGGCGGGGGGGGGGGATTCCGCTGAACAGTGCCATTTTCAGTTTTGGAGATCTGCATCGGTTCCCAAGATAATTGCCGGTAAAGTTGCCGCGTCCCGCCTGTAATATCGATCCTGGCCGCCGTCACCGATAACATTGCCGCCTCCCATTGGCCGGCGGGACCAAGGAATGGAGACTTGAAGGGTAATACGTTTACACAGAACGGAGACCCCAGGCAACTTAACCGGTCATTACGTCAGGAACCAAAGGGTCCGGAGATAAAAAAGTAGCACTGTTTGGCTTGGCAAACCCCCACGTTAAATAACCGCCTGGGTCAACTCCCCTACGGATTGTGAATGGAATATTCCGAAGAATTGTTTTGCTCCATCATGCGACTTCTACCTGTGTTATAGCTGGAGGGAGCAAGGGTCGAACACCGCGAGTGCAAGATCAGACTGCTCGGAGCGGCAGCGTACTAGAAGTTACATAACAACTTGTGATTACCTGCTGTTTACTTGCAAAAGGGCCACGTGATCTAACTTTATTGACAACTGACTCAGCACCCGGGCCAATATTCCCCAAGCAGTGTTCTGCTACAGGGCACCTTCAGGTGCAGATGGAAAAGACCTTGCAACTTATTCAAGTCAACGGGCTGGAAGGCGTCTTGCTGCAGAAGACGGCTTAGCAAATATGGCCCTTACCATGTTAAAAAAACCCCCCAGCTGCCAGAATCCTGCCTCACATATGCCCGGCCCATCCACGGTACGAGAGTCTTATAATTAGTAGGACTTTTTATAGGACTAAAACGCAATAAACCCCATATTCTAAGATGACGGGATTCAATTCTCAAGAGCAGTCTTGTGAACCCGACTATCCTATTTATACATGCAAAAATAATATGGCATGGATAGAGCTGCGTATATATATATATATATATTATTTTTTTTAAATAGTGTTTTCTACAGTATATTATATATATAATTTATGCCGTTACAGTAAGGCATGGAGGGGACATGTGGAGCAGTGCTAAGTTGTTACCATTACAGTGCAGGGAGGTCGGCGGGTGTCCAGTGCCACCGGTCTCCCTGCGTCATGCGACTGGCTCCGGAAGAGATCACGTGACGCAGCTGCTCCCCGGACACGGGACCCCCAACATCCGCTTGGAGAGTACCACGGACACCATAAGGGCACGGAAAGGGTTAAGCACCGTTTAAAGTGAATCAAACCGTAAAGGGACTTCACGCCCACTCACTACAACCCGAGGTCCAGATCTACTAGTAACTGGAATTTACTGACCATGCACCTCTTTAACCCAGGCTGTACTAAAAAGGCGGTGTATAAACAGCAGGCGTAAGCTTATAGGGGTCCCTGTTAAAATGAACAAGAAGCAAAAAGTGACACACTGTGCTCATTTGCATGTAATTACCCAGAATCCCTTGCTGCAGTGTATGCCAAGAGATAATGGGCAAAGGCAGGGTTGCTGACCTGTCTGAGACCTGCAAAGTGTGCCCAGAAGTGGGAATTGTATGTGCGGTGAATGGAATGAAAGGATGAGCACGTACCGTATGGTCAGAAACAGATACTAGAAAATGCTGTTAAGTTAAAAAGCGGACACTGCCCGCACTGGGAGGGGGGGGGGGGAGAGGGAGTCGCCCGTCCCTGTTAGCTTGGCCCGCTGTGCCTGTTAAAACTGTTTCCCCCGGGAGGTTGGATTTGAACGGAGTCCAGGAACGGACGCAGTGCTTGTCCAAAGGGTCTGTTGAGGGAGAGAGAAAAAAAAAAAAAAAGAGAGATACGAGTTACCCCGGCGGGTGAAATAAAGATGTCCGACAGACGATGGCGGTCGATTTATGAAGCTCTGTAATGGGGCGCTCCCAGGTAGCCACACAGATGGGAGGTTCCCTGTTCTAAGACTTTAAATAAAATGACATCGCAGCCGCCCGGAAACACTGAACACGGCGGCACACAGAGCATCACCATGACTGGCAATGATTCTAACTGGGTTATTTTGTATATTTAGGACCATGTTCACCAAGCTGTGCTATTCCCCGAGACACCTTCCGGCAAGGGGAAAACCTGCACCACACATTAAAGGTTTTCTGGCGCAGGAGGTGGATATGGCTCTCTGTCCTTTATTTATATATTAAACGCCATAGTAGGGTCTGTGTACTAAGAGTCAGCAATGTTTTTCTGGAGCAATATCGGCACAAGGAAACCTCATTTAAATTGCGCTTGTGCGCAATAATGGAAATGTTACTTACCGATTACATATTTTCGCCTAGTCCCTCCATGGCAGTGCATAGCATGTGTGAATATGCTCGTCCCAGCCAAAGCTAGGACACAGACTTCCTGTTTGGCGCTTAAGGCTGCGGTCCCAGTGCGTTCTACAGCGCACGCCGAGGTGTGCGCACAAGCACTGCCCCCCAATCTATCCAGGCCAAGTTTTCTCACATACAAAAAAAATTGTACGTGGAACTTGCGACGGAGGCGTGGCCACGTCCCCACCGGTGGTTCAGCCAATGAGGGCGAACCAGCCGTGTGAGGTCATGGCCACGCCCCCGCAAACCCCCACTCCCGTTGCAAACTCTCCTCTACCAGGACCGCGATCTGTAGTGAAGCGCTGTGCACGATCCGCCCCTCCCCCGCCGGGCGTGCGTGCTACAGAACGCACGGGGACCGCCGCCTTAGAAGCCGCTCGGGTCAGTTGCTCGTCTACCCAAGCTCAAAAATATATACTTTAAAATTCCCAAATAAAAACAGGAAAAGGCAGGATGATCGGGAAATGTACTGTGAGATCCGCCACAATTTTAGGGGGGCCGTGGGCCTGCGCGGGCATGGAGGGACCAGGAGAAAAGAAATTCAATGGTAAGTAACATTTTCATTTTCTCTCCTGCCCCTCCACGTCAGCGCCTGAGGAAACGTCCCAAAGCAGTTCCCCCGCAAAATGGTGTAGGGCAAATGATAGTGATGCCGCTGCCTGGAGGAGCTCCCCTCCCAAGGCAGCATCAGCAGATGCCGACACATCGACTTGATCGCGTTTTTGTGAACGTGTGCGAGGACCACCGCGTTGCCGCTTCGCATATATGTTCTCCGGACGCACGCGGTGTCACCGCCAGGCACGTTGCGCTGGTGGAATGAGCCTTTAATGAATTTGGTGGCGAGCTTCCAGATGCCCCCTATATCAGGGGCCGCCAACTCCAGTCCTCAAGAACTCCCAGCAGGTCAGGTTTTTTTTTTTTTTTCCAAACAGTTTTATTAGGCATTCATATAAACATACAGTGGCTTAGTTCACATAAGCCTAACATTTTTGAATCCGCAGATTTTTTGGGGAAAAAACAGTTAGGCAACCGCCGTTGCCCGTAGGAAAAGGGAGGGGGGCCTTCGAAGAGGGAAGGCAGAGGGGGGGGACTGAGGAGGTAAAGAAGGGGGGGGGGACGGTAGAGAGGGGGGGAGGGGTAGGAAGGGGGGGGAAGACCCATCTGACTGATTAGGGGAATGGCCTCTAGGGTTGTGTTCGAGCACCTATGGTGGGGTGACCAGGGTCTGGTTCGTTTGGTGTGGTTGTCTGGTCCTATTGTGGGAGATCCAGGGATCCCAGATATCCTCGTGTGCAGGCAGTTTTTGTCGGACAATGGCCGTGAGCCTCTCCATAGTCATTACCTCTTCTACTCTTTTCCTAATTGTTCCTAGCGCTGGCGTAGTTGTCTTCCTCCAGGAGGCCGCAATACAGCATCGAGCCGCGGTAAGAATGAAGGAGATCAATTTCCTGACTGGCCGGACAATGTCCTTCAATGGTGCAGCCAGCAGGTAGGTCAGTGGTTCGATAGGCACTTCTAGGTCGGTGACCTCTTTTATTAAAATTTGGACCTTGGCCCAGTACTTAATAATTTCTGGACAGGTCCACCAGATATGGACCATGTCCCCTCTATGACCACAGCCTCTCCAACATTGATCTGAAGCCAGAGGGTAGATTTGGTTTAATCGTGCTGGGGTAAGATACCAGACAAACATAATTTTGTAGATATTTTCCTTTATTGTAGTGCATAGGGAGGTCTCCGAGGCTGTCTCCCAGATTTCTTCCCAAGTCTCTCTGCCTATAACAGTGTTCAGGTCAGCTGCCCATTTGAGCATATAGTCATGTTCTTTTGGGGTTGAGGAACGCTCTAGAGCCCCGTATATATCAGAGATTAGACCCTTCTGGTGGGTCTTTGTCTCGCAAAGAAGCTCAAATGATGTGAGAGTGGGGTATTCTGGGAGAGGACATGTTGTCCTAATAAAGTTTCTAATTTGGAGATATTTAAATGTGTCCAATTCTTTAATTTTATATTTGGTCCTTACCTCTTGGAAGCTCAGAAGCCTCCCCAGGCTCAGAAGATCCGCAATCGCCTCTATACCCCTTGTGCTGTATTGTTCGAACAGTTTAGATCCACATCCCGGGGGGAACTTTGGATTGTTGAGAATGGGGGTCAATTGGGAGCTTTTGGTAGTAAGGCCATGTTTGTATTTACAACGAGACCAGACGTCCCATGTGAAACGGGAGGCCTGAAGTTTCAGGTTGTGTGTATGACCCTCTCCTCTGTCCAGGCTCCAGAGGCAGGCTTGCAGAGAAGGCATTTTGGCACATTGAGTCTCTATCTCTACCCAACTACAACGGGTCGGGTCAGAATTCCACATCACCACCTGCTTGAGCTGTGCAGCTAGGTAATATCTGTGTAGGTCCGGAACCCCCAGACCTCCCCTAGATCTTGCAGCCATCAGGACCGACCTGGCGACTCGGGGTCTTTTGCCCTGCCAAATGAATTGAAATATTCTGTTTTGCATGTTTTTAAGATCAGTGCCTGGGACGTGGATCGGGAGTGTTTGAAAGAGGTATAACATTCTTGGGAGTATATTCATCTTAACGGAAGTCATTCGACCGATCCACGAGATCTGGTAACCTGCCCACTGATCTAGATCCTTTTTGATCTTATCCCATAAACGCGGGTAGTTATCCCGGTAAAGATCCCGATAGTGCCTTGATACATTTACTCCCAGATATTTAATGTATGCAGGGCACCATCTGTAGCTGAAATTGGTTTTGAGGAGGAGAACTTCGGGATCCGGGAGACTAAGATTTAGGGCCTCTGATTTGTCGCTGTTTATCTTATATCCTGATACGCTGCCAAACTCCGTCAATTCCCTCTGGAGGTTAGGGAGGGAAGTTAGAGGTTTTGTCAGGGTAAGGATGATATCATCAGCGAATAGGGAAATTTTGTATTGTGAGTTGTCGATCGGGATTCCCTGGATGTTCGGGTTTCCTCTAATTTTAGACGCCAATGGTTCAATCGTGAGGGCGAAGAGGAGGGGAGATAGGGGGCATCCTTGACGGGTACCGTTCTGGATTAGGAATCGTTCCGAGCCTCCGCCCGAGAGGCGCACCGAGGCTGAGGGATTCTGGTAAAGTGCTTGAACGCCCTTTAGAAACGAGTCTCTGAAGCCGAACTTAATCAATGTCTGGTTTAGAAATAGCCAATCAATCCTGTCAAATGCCTTCTCTGCATCTAGGCTCAGCAACATTGCCTTTGAGCCTGAAAGGTGGGCATGATCTACCAAGTTTATAATTTTGCGTGTATTGTCTGAGGCCTGACGACCCAGGACAAACCCGACCTGATCCTTATGTATTAATCTTGGGAGGATGGGATTAAGTCTGTTCGCCAAAATTTTACTGTATAGTTTAAGGTCGTTG
>WSYH01016583.1:0-12897 GCA_036426205.1 Ascaphus truei
ATACAATACAATACAATATATATATATATATATTATATATATATATATATATATATATATATATATATAATGGTGAACAAACGCCCTCTTGTAGCGCTGACGTCTGTCTGGGTTCTCCCGACACAGTCTTCTAGGGTTATTTATACAAAAACAGGATCATGCAAATAGTATGCGCTTAACTCAGGCTTCTGCCTGCTTTATTTTCATCCAAGTAAGGGACTGCAGCCTTTAAACATGTAGGCAAGAGGCAATCAGATTTACATTCAGCGGTTACTCATATCAGTGTATAGTATTTCCCACACTGTTATTAAGTAACAAGAACCAAATTATATAAACAAAATCCTATCCTTCAGGGATCAACTACACATCATAATCAGCCTCTAACTGCTGGGGGCCAACTAACCTGGTTCCCCAGTTAAAACAATGCCCTCTTATTTAGGGTCACCAGATAAAGCATAGTCTTTTAGAACAGCAATACATATTGTTTTGTCTTATCTGTTCGTGGTGGGAACTCGGTCCCAAGTGTCCAGGCAAATCCTCTGGTTGTGATACTTGGAGGGGCCGTCCACCCCGAACTGGAGGAGGGAGCAGCGAAACCCCCAGCCTCCAGGCTCTAAGGAGAGAGACTGAAATGCAAAACTCTCTGCTCTAAATACCTGTACAAGTGATTGAAGAGCAGGTGAGGGAGAACTTGACCCATTGTAATCTGTGGTCTGGATTTTCCACCAGCAGCCAGTTAATTTGAAGCTGTGGAATGGATCATTTTTAACTTCCTGCACTTTGACCAAAAAGGGGCAGAAAGCTGCCTAACATCTTTGGACTATGCACAATAATATTATATATATATATACAGTATATATTGAATAAATGAGAACAAGGCCACTCCGTCAGGTAGATATAGGTGGGTGCAAATCCTAATTAAAATCAAATAAGCAATACGATACCGTTTGAGCGAATATCAGAGGCAGCACTCTAAAAAAGTAGTCAAAAAAAAAAAAATTGTATTTAGTGTGACATATAAACCAACGTTTCGGTCCTCCACACGGGACCTTTCTCAAGGTGATGAGTCACCTTGAGAAAGGTCCCGTGTGGAGGACCGAAATGTTGGTTTATGTTCACACTAATACAATTTTTTTTTTTTGACTACTTTTGGAGTGCTGCCTCTGATATTCGCTCAAACGGTATCGTATTGCTTTACAGTATATATGAGATGTAATGATAATAACTGCAACGACACACTTTATTCGAGTAAATACCCAGTATGTACCTGGCAGATACCTGGAATGCGCCGCTCCTCCACCTTGACAAGCCCGTTGCGTTTGCCTTCCCAGCCTGGGTTCATGCCTGGCTGATGGGCGGCTGATCATGTTAAATGATAATGATTAGGATTTAATAGGCTGCAATGCTTCGCGTGTCTACCAGATGGCATAAATTCATGAATTGTAATGCAGTATATATAATATTACGTGCAGATTGCAGCCAGCGGAATAAAAGTGCTCCAATCCTGCCTGAAAATACCATCAAGCACCTCGGGCAGAAGAAACAGTCACAACCCTCAATACACCCGGTATACACCGAATTCGTGGGACTAGCGAGCTCGAATAAAGTGTGTCGCCAGTGTAATGATATATAATTTTTGGGGTGGAATGTCATAGTGGAAAAATCGTTTCCAGGGTGACAGATGTTTCATCAGCAAATATTACATCCTCAAACTGTCTCACTCTCAATCCATGCACGAGCTTGGTCTACTTTAAAATCTTGTTATCATGAGATATGGTCTGTAATAATAATTAAAAAAAAGGGGGAAGAACGATAATATTTTATAATGTTCATGAATAGCACTTAGCATATGCAGACATAAACTTACTGTACAGTACTTACCTCAAACGTCCAACGGACTCCGAGAAAGAAATATAATGCTTTTGATCATTTATAATTTTGGGTAATCTATCCACTGGCCAATTCATTTACTGTACTTTGAAGAACACAACATTTGAAAATTAGAAAGAGGTGTACCTGTGAAAGGCCCATGAGAGGAAGACAATGCTCTGTATACGTAGTGTACTGACTCAGCTTCGACTTGCAGACCCCATATGAACCTTTGTCTTTCCTAAGCATGATACCAAAGCAACGCAGTGTCAGTTGGATGCTCCCTTGCTGAAGCCACTGTTGTATCCTGGGTGTTAATCTCTGTTGTACACTGTGCATTATTTCAGACTTTTCTCTAATAATTTTTTATTTCATTGTTGGTATTTCAAAACACTGATGTAGTGTTAATACTGCAAGTTTACACATTTATCACTGTTCTGTAGTAGTAAAACAAGTACTACTTTGACACAATATACATCAAATAAACAAGTTCAGACCTACCTTACATACTCTGATAAAAGCACCCTTTGGGTGAGAAACGTGTCAGAGGACTCTTTTTGCCTCTTTTATGTCTATTATGCGCTATTAATAAATTATTTTCTTTTGGTTTAGACGCCAGCCTACTTTTTTGCAGTGATCAGTCTTCACTTTTTTACTCACAAACTCCGGACTGAAGCACGCTACGCCGAGAACTGCAGAGACGCCACCACCGTGAGTTTACAGTGCTACTTCATGCTTACCTTCTCCAATGGCCAGTGGGTCATTGCATTGCTCCAGCCACCTATGCCACCGGTTGAGTCTGTGCACCTTGTGGGTGAGTATGTCTGTGTCACTGATGACCCTTGGTTGCGCAGTGTTATCCCCATGTCGGTTACAACGGGCGTTATTGTGAGCAGGACTTTATATCTTCAACGTAGCCACATATTGTGCATTTTTGTCGGATATTTTTTATGTCATATTGTCTCGGATCTGCAAATGATACTATTGTTCTGTTGTTTATACTAGTCAGCACCCGTGTACATGAAGATTTCCACTTCTCCTAGTCCTACTACCTTACATAAATTTACACCTTTTAACACTAACGGTTGCCACAGCCAAAAGAAGTGACCAACGTTAATAACTTATGTACATATATGTCCAATCATATTCTTAACGCTAGCATTGGTATGACCACATCAGCGTGATATACTGTAGGTACCCAAAAATTGGAGTGGCATGCTGCCAATTAAAAAATGCTGATCTACTGAGAAATCCGAATGTTCTATTGCATTGCCCATCTCATCTTTTCTTTAAAATGGATAATCTTTTGCTTTAACAATGGATAAATCTAACTTATATGGATTGAAAGAACCTTTTCAAGTCTGTAACAGCTACCACATTTGGACCGTAAGAAGGCGCGCAGGATCATGAAAATAATGTCAAATGACCTGTTACCCTGAAAACGAGGCATGCGACAGAATTCAGTTGGAAAAAGAAAACCCAGTTCATCAGCAAAAATTAAGAAGAGGCAGATTTTGGGACCACTGTGGAATAAGAAGAATCAACAAGAACATGCGAATTAATTCCCAGGAAAGCGGTTCTGCACCACATAAGTACAGCCTTGTACAATTGCTTTAATGTGATAATTACTGTGTTTAATATATACAACTATATTAGCAAACAGAGTAGCCCACATAAGTCCCTTTTTCCTTTAGCTAGCTTGTGTAAATGACAAGGTCCATGGAGATCAAAGAAGAAAAATCAATCTGAAACAATCTTCTTGCAGCAAGATTGTAGACAAGTCCATGGAGATCAGAGAGACCAAACTAACTGAACACATCTACCCTTGACAGGACAAAGCTCGCCCAAATTTTGGGGCTACCCCCACCTGCATTGAAACAAAGACCCATTGCATCCAGCTCACCCGAACTCAGACCCATTGTAACCAACTCCAGAATTGCTAATCTAATGTCGGATCAACAGACCCATTCAGACCCATTTTTGTCCAAAGACACCTCCTTGGACTCAGTGCAGCCCACAAAGCCAAGATACAGTTCTAAGTTACTGGTGCATTGTTCAGGGATAGCAGAGTGCTGTCGTGTTTTTTTTAACTCGATGACAGGCCATTGCACACCTGTGTTTGGGGGCATGATTGCTGCCACTGATCACCTGCATAGGTACCGAGCAGGATCATAGAGTGGATATACTTATAATAATGGTTGTTCTGTGTATAGCGCTGCTACTTTTATATAGTGCTTTACAGAGACCTTTTGCACCCATAGAGTTTACAATCTATTGTTTTGGTGCTGAGGCACAGGGAGAATAAAGGACTTGCCACAAGGTCACACGGAGACGACAACTGGGCAAATTGAACCATGTTCCCCTACTCAAACTCAGTGCCAGAGTCAGGTCTTTACTAACTGAGCTGCCTCTCTCCTGATACTTGAAAAAAAAAAGAGAACTCATGCTTGAAAGGTTGGACCATATTATGAGGGACACATGTGTTCTCTATGTGCTGTAGATAGACTATTTCAAAGAGATCACACATCTGGAGGAAGAATCCTTTCCTCCCATGTGCCTCCAATCAATCCACACATACCATCTTGCTATTTATCAATGAGGGGATTATGCCTAGTTTACCCACATACAGTGCGGGATGGTAGCTAGGAAAGATGACTACGCCCGTCTACAGTTGATAAACTGGTATCATGTCAAATGTTTTACTGTTATGATTTTTTAAATGACTGTTTGGTCCTGACTCACGGGCTTTACATACGTACAGTGACATGAGCCATAGTGACATGAGCCATTTGAATGAGCCATTAGTGGGTTTGTTAGCTATGTTTAGAATGTTGATTTTGTCTGGAAGAGTGACTCAGAAAACTAAATTATGTATTTTTTCTCATATTTCCAGAGCATACTAAGGGTATCCTGCAGTAAGCGGCGAAAAAATTGCATTCGCCAGTTAGCAATTAGGGCCGATTTTTGGACCGAGTGGTTAAACTGTTGTATGCGTAAGGGCGAATCCTGGCGAACCCCCCAATGAATTAGCACAATTTGATGAAAGCGTATAAAAGTTGGCGGGACGGCTGCCTGGTCGAGAACACTGCCGAGAAGACGTTCCCTGCGCGTTGTGTTTGCAGCCGAGAGAGATCCGCTGCTCTCTCGGCGCAAGACATCAGCCACAATTAAAATTTATTAAAACAACTTTTATCACTAGTGAACATGGGCAGGGGGTCTCCGGAGCGAACCGCATGGTTCAGGTCAGGGGACCCCTGCTCCCGAGATAAAGAGTGAAAAGACACGTATAAAGTATGGTATATATATATTTTTTGAGTGCCATACTTACCTGTATCATACTTACTGTACCTGTACTTACCTTACTACAGTACAGTACCATACTACATTCCGGTATACAGTATAACTATACTAATACAGTGAAACAGAGAAGCGCAGAATATATACTACTATATATATATTGTGACAAACGCCCCTCTTTTGTAGCGCTGACGTCTGTCTGGGTTCTTCCCGACACAGTCTTCTAGGGTTATTTATACAAAAACAGGCTCATGCAAAGTATTATGCTGCTTAACTCAGGTTTCTGCCTGATTTATTTTCATCCAAGTAAGGGACTGCAGCTTTAACATGTGTAGGCAAGAGGCACTCAGATATTTACATTCAGCGGTTTACTCATATCAGTGTTATAGTATTTCCCACACTGTTTTTTCAAGTAACATGAAACCAAATTATATAAACAAAATCCTATCCCTTTCAGGGATCTAACTACACATCATAATCAGCCTCTAACTGCTGCTGGGCCAACTAACCTGGTTCCCCAGTTTAAAACAATGCCCTCTTATTTAGGATCACCAGATAAAGCATACAGTCTATTAGATACGGCAGTAAACATGTGTTTGTCTTATCTGTTCGTGGTGGGAACTCGGTCCCAAGTGTCCAGTCAAATCCTCTGGTACTGTGATACTTGAAGGGGCCGTCCATCCCGAACTGGATGCAGGGGAGCAGCGACACCCCCAGCCCCCAGGCTCTAAGAAGAGAGACTGAAATGCAAACCTCTCTGCTCTAAATACCTGTGCTAGTGATTAGGAGAGCAGGTGAGGGAGAACTAGACCCATTGTAATCTATGGTCTGGATTTTCCATCCACCAGCCTGAGTTAATGTGAAGCTGTGGAATGGATCATTATTAACTATTCCTGCACTTTCTGACCTAAAACGGGGCAGAAAAGCTGCGCCTCAACATCTTTGGGACTAGGTTTCCACATATAGTATATTATATATATTATATACAGTATATATTGAATAAATGAGAACAAGGCACTCCGTCAGGTAGATAAGGTGGTGCAAATCCTAATAAATCAAATAAGCAATACGATTACCGTTTGAGCGAATATCAGAGGCAGCACTCTAAAAATAGTCCAAAAAAAAAATTGTATTTAGTGTGACATATAAACCAACGTTTCGGTCCTCCACACGGGACCTTTCTCAAGGTGGAGTCACCTTGAGAAAGGTCCGTGTGGAGGACGAAATGTGTTTTATATGTCACACTAATACAATTTTTTTTTTTTGACTACTTTTGGAGTGCTGCCTCTGTATTCGCTCAAACGGTATCGTTGCTTATACAGATATATATGATAGTAATGATATATACTGCACCGCAACACACTTTATTAGAGTAAATACCCAGTATGTACCTGGCAGATACCTGGAATGCGCCGCTCCTCACCTCTGACAAGCCCCGTTGCGTTTGCCTTCCCAGCCTGGGTTCATGCCTGGCTGATGGGCGGCTGATCTGTTAAATGATAATGATTAGGATTTAATAGGCTGCAATGCTTCGCGTGTCTACCAGATGGCATAAATTCATGAATTGTAATGCAGTATATATATATATACTGTGCAGTATTGCAGCCAGCGGGAATAAAATGCTTCAATCCCTGCCTGAAAATACCTCAATGCACTCGGGCAGAAAACAGTCACAAACCTCAATACACCCGGGTATACCCGAATTCGTGGGACTAGCCGAGCTCGAATAAAGTGTGTCGCCAGTGTAATGATATATAATTTTTGGGGTGGAATGTCATAGTGGAAAATCGTTCCAGGGTGACAGATGTTTCATCAGCAAATATTACATCCTCAAACTGCTCTCCACTCTCAATCCATGCACGAGCTTGGTCTACTTTTTAAAATCTTGTTATCATGAGATATGCTCTGTAATAATAATTAAAAAAAAGGGGGAAGAACGATAATATTTTATAATGTTCATGAATATCACTTAGCATATGCAGACATAAACTGTACTGTACAGTACTTTACCTCAAACGTCCAACGGACTCCGAGAAAGAAATATAATGCTTTTGATCATTTATAATTTTTCTGGGTAATCTCATCCACTGGCCAAATTCATTTACTGTACTTTGAAGAGACACAACATTTGGAAAATTAGAAAGAGGTGTACCTGTGAAAGGCCCATGAGAGGAAGAACAATGCTCTGTATACTGTAGTGTACTGACTCAGCTCTGACCTTGCAGACCATCCTATGAACCTTTGTCTTCCCTTAAGCATGATACCAAATGCAACGCAGTGTCAGTTGGATGCTCCCTTGCTGAAGCCACTGTTGTATCCCTGTGGTAGTTAATCTCTTGTTGTACATGTGCATTATTTTCAGACTATTTTCTCTAATAATTTTTATTGTCATTGTTGGTATTTCAAATACACTGATTTAGGTGTAATACTGCAAGTTTACACATTTATCACTGTTCTGTAGTAGTAAACACAGTACTACTTTTGACACAATATACATCAAATAACAAGTTCAGACCTACCTTACATTACTCTTTGATAAAGCACCCTTTGGGTGAGAAACGTGTCAGAGGACCTCTTTTTGCCTTTTTATGCTATTATGCGCTATTAATAAATTATTTTCTTTTGGTTATGAGCCTCCAGCCCTACTTTTTTGCAGTGATCAGTCTTCACTTTTTTACTCTACAAACCTCCGGACTGAAGCACGCTACGCCGAGACTGCAGAGACGCCACCACCGTGAGTTTACATTGCTTGCTTTCATTGCTTACCTTCTCCAATGGCCAGTGTGTCATTGCATTGCTCCAGCCACCTATGCCACCGGGTTGACGTCTGTGCACCTTGTGGGTGAGTGATGTCTGTGTCACTGATGACCCTTGGTTGCGCAGTGTTAAATCCCCCATGTCGGTTTACAACGGGCGTTATTGTGAGCAGGACTTTATATCTTCAACGTATGCACAATATTGTGCATTTTTGTCGGATATTTCTTTATGTCATACATTGTCTCGGATCTGCAAATGATACTATTGTTCTGTGTTGTTATACTTAGTAGCACCAGTGTACATGAAGATTTCCACTTCTCCTAGTCCTACTACCTTACATTAAATTTACACCTTTTAACTATAACGGTTGCCACAGCCAAAAAGAAGTGACCAACGTTTAATAACTTTCTGTACAATATATGTCCAATCATATTCTTAATCGCTAGCATTGGTATGACCACATCAGCTGTATATACTGTAGGTACCCAAAAATTGGAGTGGCATGCTGCCAATTAAAAAATGCTGATCTACTGAAAATCCGAACTGTTCTATTGCATTGCCCATCTCCATCTTTTGCTTTAACTATGGATAAATCTTTTGCTTTAACAATGGATAAATCTAACTTATATGGATGAAAGAACCTTTTCAAGTCTGTAACAGCTACCACACTTTGGACCGTAAGAAGGCGCAGGATCATTGAAAATAATGTCAAATGACCTGTTACCCTGAAAAGCAGGCATGGACAGAATTCAGTTGGAAAAGAAAACCCAGTTCAATCAGCAAAAATTAAGAAGAGGCAGATTTTGGGACCACTGTGGAATAAGAAGAATCAGACAAGAACCATTGCAATTAATTTCCCAGGAAAGCTGGTTCTGCACCACATAAGTACAGCCTTGTACAATTGCTTTAATGTGATAATACTGTGTTTAATATATACAACTATTATTAGCAAACAAGAGTAGCCACACTAAATGTCCCTTTTTTCCTTTTAGCTAGCTTGGTGTAAAGACAAGGTCCATGGAGATCAGAAGAAGACCAACCTCAACTGAACACATCTTACCCTTGACAGGCCAAGCTCGCCCAAATTTGTCTGGGCTCACCCCACCTAGCATTGACACAAAGACCCATTGCATCCAGCTCACCCGAACTCAGACCCATTGTAACCAACTCCAGAACTTGCTAATCTAATGTCGGACTCAACAGACCCCACTTCAGACCCATCTTTTGTCCAAGCACACCTCACTTTGGACTCAGTGCAGCCCACAAAGGCCAAGATACAGTCTAAGTTTTACTGGTGCATTGTTCAGGGATAGCAGAGTGCTGTCGTGTTTTTCTTTTTTACAACTGCGATGACAGGCCATGCACACCTGTGGGCAGATCTGCCACTGATCATGCATAGGTACCAGAGCAGGATCATAGAGTGGATATACTTATAATAATGGTTTGTTCTTGTATAGCGCTGCTACTTTTATATAGTGCTTTACAGAGACATTTTGCCCCATAGAGTTTACAATCTATGTTTTTGGTGCCTGAGGCACAGGGAGAATAAAGTGACTTGCCCAAGGTCACACGGAGACGACACTGGGAATTGAACCATGTTCCCCTACTTCAAACTCAGTGCCAGAGTCAGTGTCTTTACTAACTGAGCTGCTCCTTCTCCTCGTATACTTGAAAAAAAATGGAACTCATGCTTGAAAGGTTGGACCATATTATGAGGCACATGGATGTTCTCTATGTGCTTGTAGATAGACTATTTCAAAGAGATCACCACATCTGGAGGAAGAATCCTTTCCTCCCATGTGCCTCCAATCAATCCCCACATACCATCTTGCTCATTTATCAATGAGGGAATTATGCCTATGTTTACCAACATACGTGCAGGTAGCTAGAAAGATGACTACGCCCGTCTTACAGTTGATAAACTGTATCATGTCAAATGTTTTACTGTTATGATTTTTAAATGACTTGTTTGGTACCATGAACTCACGGGCTTTACATACTGTAAGTGACATGAGCCATTAGTGACATGAGCCATTTGAATGAGCCATTAGTGTGTTTTGTTAGCTAGTTTAGAATGTTGATTTGTCTGGAAGAGTGACTCAGAACTAGAATATCTTTGATATTTTTTTCTCATTTCCAGAGCATACTAAGGGTATCATGCAGTAAGCGGCGAAAAAATGCATTCGCCAGTTTAGCAATTAGCCATGTTTTTGGCGAGTTAAACTGTCTGTATGCTGTAAGGGGCGAATCCCTGGCGAATGAATTAGCCACCACCATTTGATGAAATGGCGTATAACCGGTGGCGGGACGGCTGCCTGGCGAGAAACTGCCGAGAAGCCGTCCCCTGCCGAGTTGTGTTTGCAGCCGAGAGAGATCCGCTGCTCTCTCGGCGCAAACATCAGCACAATAAAAATTATTTTTAAAACAACTTTTATTCATAGTGAACATGTGCAGGGGGTCTCCGGAGCTGAACCGCATCGGTTTCAGGTCTGGGGACCCCTGCTCCCCGAGATACAGACCCCTTTATGGGGTGCCGGTATCCCTCTGCATTTAAAGGTCCCGATCACGTGACCGCGGCATGTAAATAAAGCAGAGGGATACCGGCACCCCCTAAAGGGGCCTGTATCTCGGGGAGCAGGGGGTCCCCGGACCTAAAACAAAAGCGCTTCAGCTCCGGAGACCCTCTGCACATCTACACTATGAGTAAAACACACATATCAATAAAGACTCGTTCCTTACCTTACAGGGTATCTGCTACGGAAACGAAGCAGCATGAATATTTATTTAATAATACTGTACAGTGAGCAGGGGGTCCCCCGAGCTGAACGGCATCACTTTGTGGACCAGGGACCCCCTGCTTCCCGAGTTACAGGCCCCGGTATGTGTGATCGGATGGGCAGTGTAGCCGCCATGTTTATAGCGTCCAATACGCTACGTGCCCGCAGCAAACATGGCGTCCACACTGTAACCGATGCCCCAAACCGGGGCCTGTAACTCGGGAAGCCGGGGGTCTCTGAGCCACAAATAAATGCGGTTCAGCTCAGGGGGCCCCCTGCTCCCGCACAATATTATTAAAATACATTAATGTTGCTTCATTACCATAGCGGATAGCCGCTAAGGTAATGAAGGGGTTAATGCATAATAGCATGTTTATTGGGGACAAATGCCCCCAATAAACATAGCAGCAATACACAACATACAATACAGTAATGGGCAACATTACTATTATCCACAAATGGATAATAGTGCAGTTGTCCATTTAAAATACATACACAACAATAAAGACATTAAATACATATAGCACTCACCCATGTGCGGCTGCCACGATGAAGGCCATCCTCATCTTCATCATGCCCATGCCCCATCCGCTTCTGCAAAACAGACACAAGAATTAAAACATCCAATGTAATGTCCCCTAACCCCTTAATCACCATAGCGGTTATTAACCGTTACAGTCATTAAGGGGTTAACCCACCATCACCCACATACTCTCCCCCACTAACCCCCTCAACCACCCTCACCCACTACCCACAGGGGAGTCCTACCAAATACCCTTGGGGCCAATACCCCCTCCCCCAGCACATACAGTACAATAATGTGCCAAATAACTATTATCCACATAGGGATAATACATTATTTGGCCATTATTAAACACATTAAATACTGTAATAAAGTAAAGAAAATTCTACTAACCTCATCAATAAGAAGGCTCCGTCGCCAGCATCATCCTTGGGGTCCGTTGCCAAAATAATAAATAGCCAATACATCTCAATTACATTAACATACCAATGAACCCCTTAATCACCTTTTCAGGTACTAACCTCAAAGGTAATTAAGGGGTGAAGCCATCCTGCAATGGCAACACCACTTATGCATAACATCCTCAATGAATTAAAAAGCAATTTCCTACACAAATCTCATGTAATCATTCAATCTGAAGCCTCAAATGGCACTTAAAACATTGCATTTACAGTGTATACATGTAGCATAACATGTAAACTACATGTACATGCTGCAAATCAATGTTAACAATACAGTAATCCAACTCAAATAGCCTGACATCACAGGAAGTATATTATGTCATCAAATAAAGTCACCATCAATGAATTAACAGACATGAATTACATCCCTAAACAATTAAAATACCATCCATACCAATTACACAATTAACTATAGCTATCGTAACAGAGAACAAGTTCAAAACATACAAAAAAGGACACCAACAATTACAATATACTATAGCAAGGCTCTCCATAACCTACAGTACAGCATGAAGCCCAAAACTTACATCTCTCTAATAATAAAATACATTTAACACACATCTATGCATAGCAGCATAGCCACAATCATTTACAATACAGAAAATCAAGCTTTAACAACACTATCATTTCTTACCCTGTATGTATATATCTCTCTAGACATACATACATACATACATACAGTGGCAAGAAATGATATGCATAAAAAAAAAATGAAGACATGAAAAAGCAAAAAAAACCACATTAACATTAAATACATTTCTTTATTTAACTTACCATTACTTGCCCCCACCGACTCCCGTTGATCAGCTTACTCACGAACCAATCCACGAACAGGAACCCATAAAATAAAAAAACATAAAATAATAAACATTAAAATAATAAAACACGACAATCCAGGGGTCTTCTAGTTGTAATCCATCTTCATCTGTATTCTTCTACCTTCTTCCGGGGTCTTCTTGCCGTCCGGTGCCACGCCCTGGTCTTCTTTCTTCAGAGGAGGTCCTTCCTCCTCGGCGTCTGGCTTCAAAATGAGACAACATAGGCTTTTAAAGGCCTATGACGTCACATTTTCGTCATATGGTTCCCACGGCCCTGAAAACCATGTGTTTTGGCCGATGTAAAAAAAAATGATGACGTCACTTAAAGGCAATGACAGCACAGCCAATCAGAATGGCTTTGCTGCAATTGCCTTTAAGATGACGTCATGAAAAGA
>WSYH01016584.1:0-12897 GCA_036426205.1 Ascaphus truei
TGTGTGTGTGTGTGTGTGTGTGTATAATTCATTTCTTTTTAGAGGTGAGTTTTAAGCTGGGATTTAAAATTAGAAAGAAAATGAGATTTGACGAATATTGAGTCTTAGAGAGTTTTATAGGTAGAGTGAGATGGGGAAAAAGGGGACCAGAGTGGGCTGTACAGGTAAAAAGTGCTCATCCTCAGATCAATGTAAGAGGCCATTAAGGGTTTAACGATAGTCCAGAGCTCAGATATGTGGAAAATACAACAAGCCACATGCACCAATCACAAAAAGGTAACAACCCCAAAAGGCTGCAACCCCATGTAGTCCAAGAATCTTGACACTGGATATCTTCTTGCCACACTTTACTAATAAAGTCTTACAACCAACATTATAGTATAATAAAGTGGTTTATTTGCAGGTTACAAACGCAAATAAACCACTTTATTATACTATAATGTCTGGTGAGACTTTATTAGAACAGTGTGGCAAGAAGATATCCAGTTTCAAGTTTAACTAGGTGGCAGAAGTGGGATCCCAGCCACTCTTCAACTGCCTGCACCTTACAAAGAAAAAGGACACCCATTACAATTATCTAAAAGGAGTGCGGTAAGATCCAAAACCTTTATCTTGACGGTGTAGTCCAAGAATCAGCAAATCAAGAAAACAAGGCAGATCACATCCAAAAGAGGTAACATGGTCACTTTTTATTTTAATCAGGTCCTCAGACGAGTGCAGGTACACACAAATGGGATGATTCGGGTCACATGAACTAGGTACCGTTCACTTGAGAAAAGACCATTTGAACCAGCGGTGGAACTACAATATGTTCAGCCGGTTCAGCTACACTAGGGTCCATCACCTTTAGGTGTCCATTCTCCACGTGTTCCACCACTTATTTTAGCAGCTGGAACAGCGTTCTAGCATTTCTAATGCCTCATCGCTCTACACCGTCTCTCCCCCCCCCCCTCCATGGGCCCTACCTGTGGTGGGGGGAATTACCCGGACGTGTAGTGAGCCCATCCAGGTGGCCCTAACACAAAAGTTAGGCCCCACTGGATGTCACGCCCAACTTCTGCAGTTGCCGCACCCACTCCACTAATAGGACTCCAGGGGGAAGGAGGGCCTTTCAGTTAACTTGCACCAATGAATACCAGTGACATGTTCCACCCCTGATGTGAACCGAAACGTCGCATTTGTTTTTTTTACAGCTGTAGCTAGACTTACTGTTTCCGGCACCAGGGCAAGCTGCGAGACCTCTATCTCGGCTAGCCAGACTCCAGAGGATTATTGCTGTGGAGGTCTGATTGGGAAACATGCTGCGATGCCGCAGCAGTCATTGTCTGCATAGCCACTGTTTTTTGCCTTTTCAGCAGTGGCTTCTGAGACATCTGTACCTGCACTCGTTTAAAGAACTGATTAAAATATCCATTTGCTACAGGACTCACTGTAGGCCCAGATCCATAAAAGGATGGTAAACGTTAGCATGCCTTTACTCTCATTCCCATTCATATGATAAAATACAATAACTGTTCCTCTCAAACTTTGAAAGATAAATACATAGTGGATTATATACCAATGCAAAAGTGATTTTTATTCAGAGGCAAAAAAGTTGCTTTTAAAGGGATTTTGCTTATATATCTGATGACATTTGTTTACCATTTTCCCCTTGATTCACAGACTCCATAGTTTCAAAAAAGGAGAAAATGCTGCCAGTACTTTCTACTTTTTTTAAGGTGGGAATGCTGGAAGTATTTTTGACTTTTTGTATACTTAGCTCAATGTTGTTAATGTGCTACGTCTTCTTAAGGAGTTTTTATCAAATAGTCTATACACATGACAATGCTCAGTCTTTACCTTGTCAGGGTGCTGGATTCATGCAGGTTGGACATTGGTAAGCAATTATGGGCACCAGGAAATGTATTCATTCAAATAGCAGCTTTATTATCCTTTAGACACAGTCTCACACATATACATACAGTGCATCTTGTGTAGCCACTTGAATGTCATTTGGTTATACTGTATGCGCTGCTTCCCTAGCTGCCCTTGTCTCGGCCCGCTAGGGAGGTGCTAAGGCTTTATACTTCTCATGTTACCTAAAAAATCCCTCTCCTGTATAGCATCCGTATCGCTCCATCTCCTTTGGGCCCTGTAGACGGACGTTCACAGAGGTACACAATTGGAGGCTTTTATAAGGTGAAATTATAATAGGCTTTATTGTGCCTTTTCCTTTTTCATCAGGAAATCATCCAAACACAGGGGGGGAACAAAGCTTCTATTCACTTGGGAGTATCTCTAGTGAAAATACCATGCAATTAATTCACAACTCCCTACACTGGCGACACACTTTATTCGAGCTCGGCTAGTCCCACGAATTCGGGTATACCCGGGTGTATTGAGGTTTGTGACTGTTTTCTGCCCGAGTGCATTGAGGTATTTTCCAGGCAGGGATTGAAGCATTTTATTCCCGCTGGCTGCAATACTGCACAGTATATATATATATATACTGCAATACAATTCATGAATTTATGCCATCTGGTAGACACGCAAAGCATTGCAGCCTATTAAATCCTAATCATTATCATTTAACAGATCAGCCGCCCATCAGCCAGGCATGAACCCAGGCTGGGAAGGCAAACACAACGGGGCTTGTCAGAGGTGAGGAGCGGCGCATTCCAGGTATCTGCCAGGTACATACTGGGTATTTGCTCGAATAAAGTGTGTCGGTGCAGTAAGTCAAGCATGTCTCGCAGCCCCAAAACATATAGCATGAAAGAAGCAGATATAAGCAGTCTCTTAATAATGAAAGTCTTATCTGTTTCTTGCTGTAGAGTAAGCTTCTCTGCTCTCCTGGAACCGCACCCGTGCGTGCACAGAAAATATCAGTATCCAGGTTTTGAAGTCTTATTTGGTGTCTTGCAATCAGCTATGCTGGGCAGAGCTCAAGACCGGTCAGCTCCAGAGATGTGTGTTCTCTTGGTCAGTCTCTCCTTGGAGACTCAAGAACACTCCTCTGTCTCCAAAGGTAAGCTCTCATTCAGAGCTAAGGAGTCACTTCCTGTCTCAAAAGACAGGCTTTTGTAAGCAAACTAGATCAGGCAGGTGGTGTTTATTAATTGACTACAAGCAGTTAACCATCACACTGCTAGATTAAAGGCACATTACTTGAACAGGGATTACTCCCCTGTTACATACCTCCCCTGTTTGTGGGAAGCTCGGGCTTGCCACGGCCAAAGCCCATCCTTCCACTCTCATTCTAGATATCTCAGTGACTTGAATGAGAGTGGATGGAGGAAGAGAACCCTCAGTCCTGTTGGGATTGGAGCCCTTTCTCCAGTTTATTCGTGTCTCCTCCTGAAGGTGTTTGAGATCAGCACCCCTCGAGGAGGACTTTCTCCAAGTATAGTCTTTTTTCTACGTGCGCGGTCATGAGATTTCCCTCGCGTCGGGTGCTCATCTTATTGTAGGCATACTGTATGGCAGCAGTTGCAGAGCGTTTAAAAACCGCCCTGTGAGTTTTCCGCTCTTGAAGCTGTCGCTCTGCCCTTTTCCCACTCAATGGGGTTGCTAGATCAGCCCCTTTTAGATTAAGTTGCAATTCCACACCCACTTCCAGAGAATGTCCCATCTTTTCAGCTTCATCAGCTAAGGATTCTTCTGGTTTTAATTCAGCACGTGTACCTTCTTTTGTTGCCTGCTGGGTGGCTGAAGGTTTTGCTAGTGCTTGTTTAGGTGGTTCAAATTTTGCAACCTTGTCTTTCAGATGAGCGGTATTCCCAGCTCTCACTGTACCCTTGTCTTCATGGGTTTTTGAGGCTGTGGGATACTGACGCTTAGTCAGGGTCAATACTTGTCCTTGTAGGACTGTAATCTCATCCGCGAGAGATCCATGTTTTTTGGGTGCGTCTTGCAAGTCACTTCTCAGGGAATTTATCTGCATGCTTTGCTTTCTATGAGCTTGCCTCCACATTTGTATTGCATTGTGAAGAACTATGAACTTCTTTGCTTGGGCCACAGTTACTTGTTTCAGTTTCTGGACCTTCTTGTGCTCCCCTTTGTGCCGCGTCACCTGGGTTCTAAGCTTGGCTTTTAGCGTTGCTTTGGTGATGCTCAGGGTAGCCTTCAGTTTCTCATGCTGCTTTGCGGGGACATACTGGGTCATCAGACGTTCCTGCAGCACTTGAATTTCTTTAACAGCCTGCAGATTGTCACTGCTTCTCCTCTGCCTTCTTGAGGTGCATACGCAGACCTTGCAGTTGGTTCTGCAGTCGGTGCTCTGCTTCAAACTTTTCCTTGACTTCTTCTGTCAACTGAAAATTTTCTTCTTTCAGTTTTAAGTTTTCTCTTTTTAATCTTGAATTTTCTCCTTTTTCAGTCTCTGTATTCTTCAGGGCTTCTTTGCAGTCCTCCTTCCATTTATGCACATCTGCTTTGAGAATGACAATCTTCTGGCGTGAGACTTCCTTCTCTAGGTTGAGGGTCTGAAGCTCCTTCTGAGAGACTTTGAGATCTGTACCAAGATTACCAATAGTTTCTTTAGCAATGTCCAGCTCCTCAGTGAGACTGTGTAGTTCCTTTATGGAAACTTCCAGGTCTGTGCGGCAGCTGTTGGTCTCATGATGTGAGGCATCAAGTGCTCTGCGGAGTGTCTGAAACTCTTTCTGAGATACGTCCACTTCTATCCGGACACTGTTGTCCTCCTGTTGTGAGGCATTCAGCTCTATACGAAGAGTGTGAACCTCTTGCTGGAAGACTGTCATCTGCGTCAGTGCCTCCTCATACTTCCGCTTTAGCGTTGCCACCATTTTATCAGATTGGCTCTGCTTTTCATCCATGGTGGAAATAGTAGCCTTTGCAGTATCTAGCTCAGTCTTGAGATCGTCCAATTCTGTCCTGGCTAAAGAGTAAATTGTGAGCACATCTTTTTGTAGCCTCACGTTATTTTTCTGTAGCTCTGTGTTATCTGCTCTCTCAAGTTTCAATTGTTCTCGAAGTAGATCGCAGTCAAGCCTGGCAATTTTCAGGGCGTCTTCAGGGCTGGTCAAGGGATCGTCACTCACTGGTTCCGGCTCCGCTTCCCTGGGATGGCTGGTTGAGGGTTCCTCACTGTTGGCACCGGACAGACACTTCTTTGGGGTACACGACTTCTGCCTTGGGCCCTCTGGATATTCGGTTAACCGCGGGACGAATTCTCCATTTTCTCTAGGCTGCAGGGCAACTCGGTCCCCCTTTTCCTCCACAGGATCTGCGGACGTGTCTGTTCCTTCCACGGTAAGTGAAGAACTGCTTTTCTTTTTCTTTTTTCGCCTTTTTGATTTGGATGACACCGTCCCTTCAGGGATATTGGGGTCTCCATCTTCATTTGATATTTTAGCAGCGTCACTGGATCCACCCGGCTTTTCTTGCAACTGTAATAGCTGACGGAAATATTCGGTGATCCACTGCTCCCGCTCTGTCTTCTGCTGATCATATTCGTCATCAAAGGGAGCGGTCTTTTCTGTTCGTGCCGAGTTCAGGCACCCCCACCATTCTTGGGGTGTTTTGTGGGTGTGACTCGGTTCGGGTTCCCCGTAAGAGATGTCTTCCTCTTTATTGGACTGGAAGGGCCACTCTTCCATGGGGTAGGGTTCATTACAGGAATGCTGCATCTTGTCCTCCATTTTTAGGCTATCAGGTGTAATTTTCTTCCTGACCTCAGGAGGCGCTATTGCAGCTGTTGCCACTGTATTTGCTAGAACCCCCAATTGTGGTAGTCCTACAGATGGGCATATTTTGCTTGTAGAGGTCGTAGCTCTCACAGGCATCTCTGTAGAATTTTTCTTTCTTGGATAAGTTTTACAATATCAGCAGTGCTGTGCATGCATTTTCTCTCATCAGGTATACAAGATGTGCAGTTGCTAGGTTAAAAAGTCTATTTGCTTTACACCATTTACTTGCTAGGTAAGACTCTCATTAGTTATGCTGAATGTGTAGTTGCTAGGAAAAAAAACTTCTGTTTGCTTTACACCATTTACTTGCTAGGTCAATCTCTCCGCTTCAGCAACAGAATTTGGTTTTCTGCCTGAGTTCAGTAATTTTCAGTCTCATCTTTGGGTGTTATGGCATTCACACTTCACACTTTGGGTGTCTGTTTTTGCTCCCAAGATATGTATAGGCAGACTTTTTTTTTCTCTCAGACTGTTTGTATGCAAAAAGCATTACAAAAAATGTCACATAAAAATCTCTGGTCCTTTTTAACTTCAAAGACACCTCTTATCCCACTTCTGGCACCATATGTAGACGGACGTTCACAGAGGTACATACTTGGAGGCTTTTATAAGGTGAAATTATAATAGGCTTTATTGTGCCTTTTCCTTTTTCATCAGGAAATCATCCAAACACAGGGGGGGAACAAAGCTTCTATTCACTTGGGAGTATCTCTAGTGAAAATACCATGCAATTAATTCACAACTCCCTAAGTCAAGCATGTCTCGCAGCCCCAAAACATATAGCATGAAAGAAGCAGATATAAGCAGTCTCTTAATAATGAAAGTCTTATCTGTTTCTTGCTGTAGAGTAAGCTTCTCTGTTTTCCTGGAACCGCACCCGTGCGTGCACAGAAAATATCAGCATCCAGGTTTAGAAGTCTGGTTTGGTGTTTTGCAATCAGCTATGTTGGGCAGAGCTCAAGACCGGTCAGCTCCAGAGATGTGTGTTCTCTTGGTCAGTCTCTCCTGGGAGACTCAAGAACACTCCTCTGTCTCCAAAGGTCAGCTCTCATTCAGAGCTAAGGAGTCACTTCCTGTCTCAACAGACAGGCTTTTGTAAGCAAACTAGATCTGGCAGGTGGTGTTTATTAATTGACTACCAGCAGTTAACCACCACACTGCTAGATTAAAGGCACATTACTTGAACAGGGATTACTCCCCTGTTACAGGCCCCGTCGGGCCTTACAACAATCACTGTCTGCAGAAAGTTTCCCCGTCTTTGATACTGACTGCTACCTCGTGGACTTCTGAGTGAGTGTCGTCTATGGACCATCTGCTTGTGCTGATCTGGCTATGCCCTGGGGTCGTATCTTGGGTAACCCCATATTGGCCTAGGCCTCCACTATGGAAATCCAGAGAGTTGTGTGGAGCCATCACTAGGAAGACTGTGTTAATTAACTGCCTTCATTTCAGCTCTGGAGACCCCCTACTTCCCGAGATAATTACCTCCACAGGGAAAGGACACAATGGAATCAAGAATTAAAATAACTATATCCTAGTTAACAAGAAACATGTGATTGAAGACTGTGCAGCCCTTAACCGTGTTTACAAATTACATGTGAATATGAAGAGGGAAAGAAGAAAATTGATTAAAAGGGATTAAGAAGAAGACAATCAACATCAAGAGCCTCAACATTAACACCAGGGAATTTCAACTGCAGCTGAAAAATCGCTTAAGCTTGTTCGAAAAGCATGTGGTCATTTTAACAAATAATGAAGAACTCGCTCCATTGTTCTGGAATTGTGCTTTTTTTTTACCAAGTCTGTATCTCCATGTAAACTGATGATTCAGACTGTTCTTTCCGATGAGCTTTCTTACATTTGTTTCATACTATGTTGTTTCTCCATTCCCTGTTAATGATGAAACCTACTCTACAGATTCTTCCATTTCCTGAACCTTTGAAATATAAATAGCTGTCCACTTTTGAGCTCTGAGATCCTTCATCTTTTCTTGTTACTTCACTAAAGTCAACAATATTCCATTTACACATTTCAAGTTGGCTTTCCAGAACTTGCATGCAGTGCTGCTTCACTGGAGAGACACTGGCGTTTGTAAGTAGCCAGATTTATGGTGGAATGACGGCTTTTGTTTAACCTCCAAATACGCGTAGCACCTTCTGCCTTCATATCTTCTTCCTAAATGCTGTCAAACGTAGGGACAACCCATCCACCGGAGGAAAAGAGCCATTTCTTTCCAGTCTGTTTCATAGTTGGGACTTGAGCCCTAACTTGCTATGCCAGCCCCATTTGCATTTTGGCAATATTTTTCCCACGTTAGCCCGGATATATTGTTCAAGCTTTCATAGTAGGGTTAACCCTACCAGCTCAAATGCCACTATGCATCTTCTTGAAAACCTTTCCACCTTGTCACCTTTCTGCCACTAAGAGGCAATGAGATAAGGATTTGATGTGCGTGTGTGTGTGTTCATTTTTCTCACACATACAGTAACACAACATATAATTTTATAACACAGACTATTACTGAGTTTTCATAGGATTCAAATGTATTGTTGATCAGAAAGTCAAAACAAAGTCAAACATTGGAGCTTGCTAAATTTTGTATCATCATCATCTTCAGCCCTTGTCTATCCACTGCTTGATGATGCTTCCCCAATGATCTTCAAGGTACTGCAAAGGCTCTCTTCTCCACGTTGCTCCAACGCATTTTCTGATTTTATCCCATCTTACTTTTGGTCATCGTCTTGGTCTTTTAATCTCTTGGAATCCAAACGAGTACGATCTTTGTCCAACTATGGTCATTTCTTCCTATGGTATGTCTGGCCCACTGCCATTTTAATTGGGTGCTCCAAGAATGGGCTCTGGGACCCTACCATAGTCGTTTCTGTCTGTGTCACCCTGGGGGTGCAGCCACATGCCTGTTGTGGCTGATTAGTGATTATCTTTGTTAAGATCTTGTAAGTGACTGGAAGTAGACTGATTGGTCTGTAGTTCTTGAGGTCCCCTTTCTCTTCTTTTGTGTGGATGAGGATAACTACAGCAGGGCATTACTCCATTGTTCTGGAATTTTCCATTTCTTTAAGTATCACGTAAAGAGTTTTGCAAGGATTTTTTCTACTTCTTCCCCAGCTTCATTCAAGATTTCAGTTGTAATTCCATCTTCCCCAAGAGCTTTCCCATTCTTCATGATTGTATAGCTTTTGTCACTTAATCTGGGAGGTTGCATGGTACATCATTGATGATTTCTTCTTGTTTGTCCTCTACTGGATTATGGCCTATGTAATCTGAGCCCACGTACAATTTCATGTAGATGTCCTCAACTCTCTTTATGATAAGTGCACTGTTTTTAATTGTTAATCCATAGTCTTATTTGAGTGGAAGGATTTGCTTCTTTCCTATTATAAGTTGCTGCTTCATCTTCTTTAAGTTTTTGGTCTTCAATAGTCTTCATTACCACATCGCAGCTACATCTTCAGTTACACGTTTGAGGATCGTCTTGCAAAGCTCTGCATATTCAATTGGTAGACCGCGCTTATAGTCTCGGCAACGTCAAAAAAATGCTCTGACTATAAGCGCGCGTGACGTCGCGACGGCTTGGTCGCGATCGCCGGAAGTCAATTCAATTTGATTTTTTCAGTGACCACAGCATGACGCCGGCATCACGTCGCCGTCGTCATCGGGACTATAAGCGCGGCCTTATTCTTGCACCTTGGGATTGCTTCATTTCTTCTCATCACCTCGTTAATTGTTTTGTCTCAGCAAATTTTTTCTATCCTGTTTTTTTTGTTAGCGATTCCTTTAGTTTGTTCTGCGCTTTCTACTACAACCTTCATAGGCTCTTCATAATCGTTTGTTACAGTGTCCTCGTGCATTTCGTGCATGTACTGTACATGAATATGTTATGTGAATAAAAACATGTATCCAGAGGATAGGAACAGGAAACGTAGTATAGTACAAATATGGACACATTGAAATTCTAGACAAAAAACTGTTTCACCACAGCGTTTACTTGCATAGAAAACAGCACTGTGGGATTTCATATGACTGAATGTGACTTTAGTCAAGGCAAAATGTGGTTTATTTTATTTTAAGGATGTACTGTATAAGGAATGGAATATTTATGTTTTTTTTCATAACTTAGATTGCGGTTACTGTACTTCTTAAAAGCATGTCATGTGTCTCGAACACACTATTGCTCTGCTTATAATGTATTTTATTCTTCAGTATCCTCAGACTTGGAAGTTTATATGCTCAGTAATGGACTATGGCAGTGTTACTGATCTACATCCAGTTGTACAGTAAAGATCTAGCATTCCCCATCTGCTCCTTAAAATAACATAATTGAGTATGATTTCTAGTGTCAAGGACTGTTAAACCATTTTGCTACAGAAATTATATTCTGTCACAAAGGCGGCAGATTCGCCTTAGTGTGAATACATTTATGGTTCAAAATACAGTTTGGTAAAATAAGTTTCCACCTTTCATTACACTACTGCCTGATTTATATTTTTATGGGTTTAAGCTACGAACTAGGTCAGCTTTGCAGTGAATAACAGAAATAGATTGTGAATATGGCGCAGGTTTACTAAATGGTGCACAAGACACATGGCAAAACTGGGGAAAATCTGTACCAAATAATTTCTTGTGATGTATCAAAGGGAAAACCCCACTTGTGTGCGATGGTATTCTATTTCTTTGATAAATATGGTGCTGGTTTTTGCACTGCTTTATTCACAGTTGTGAAGCAGGGAGACTTTAAATAAACCGTTTTATTGCCTATTTAAGTTAGTGGTCCAGACGTTGTTTTCTAGCATAGCACTGCATAGTAGATACGATCCTAGTAACATACTGTATGTAACAGTTCAAAAATTATTCTTTAAAACATATGCATCCGTCTCAAAGTCACTCTCACTTGAACAATTGCATCTCACTCTGAAATTGCCCAAAAAGAATGTTATTGATGCAATTTTTCCAATTTTGATCCAATCGTTTGGCATAGATTTTGGATGTCAAGGTATCAATAGATATTAAAATAATTTAAAAGATATTTAAAACTAGTGACGGGTAAAGATGGTATTAAAGTTGGTTCTGATCTGTAGCTCTATCATTGTTAGCTTTAGAAATTTAGCCTTGTTCCCAAATACCATTGTTACAGTCTTGTCAGTGTTTAAAGCAGGAGTCCGAGATGCCATGTTTTAAAAAAAAAAATCACCTTTAATATGCGCATCAATACAATCCACACAATGATAAATAATTAGCTAAGTTGCTGATCGATCCGTTCTCCTGTGATCGGTTGGCGAAGATTCGGCTCGGGGGTTCACTAAATGTCTGTCAATGCGACAGAAGAGGACCAAAGATGCAAAGTTTTGTGGGGAAGATCATGTGACCAGGAACTCACTAGATATAATGGGTGCATTGCTAGAGAGAGGGCAGGGCTCAAAAAGGGGTGTGCTATTTCAGAAGAGGAAGAGGATATGACTTGTAAATGGTTGCTCTAGAAACAAAAAATGCTTGTTACATTATAATGCATTAAAAATGTCATTCACAGTTGTTGTCGTTTATTTAATGCTACAAGTATTTTTGTATAGTAGTGAACTAATTTATTTAAAAAAAACACATGTAGGATATTGCTTTGTCTGCAGCTTTAAACTGTGGGAAATCCAGTTTAAGACATGTCTCCCTTCATTACAAAGGTAAATGAGAATTTTCACAGCTAATGGTATGACTTTCAATGTGGTCATGCCATGATGCGGCTTCAGGCTTATAACACTATGGTCAAAGAGTATAAATGACCCACACTTATGAGAACACAAACAGATAAGTATTTACAGTAACTATATACTTTGTCATTTCGACGTTACATTGGGGCTTTTGTTGTATACAATATAAATGACCACCCACCGTTTGTAAGACAATTTCCTTGCACATGTATGCTGATGATACTATGCTATACACTCAATTCCAGCCTTTCTGACCTTAAACACGTATTACAATCTCATGTTTCCAATGTTGGTCCAGGGTACATCCTGAGGGTGAAGCCCTAAGAACTACCTGTTGCTGTGAATGCTGTGTAGCCCTTTTTGTGAACCGGCCGACCCACCCAATCTCACATTGGCCCCTCGTGGTCTAACCGGTCCCTTTCCCTGCAACACACCTGCTCTAAGGGACTACTGGTACTGCATAACCTGTGTGGCTCCAGGAGATCTGAGCCTCCGCTAGCTGGGAGCCTGGGGAAACCCTTACCCTTACTTGGTGCAGCGCCTCCACTTACCCAGGATCCCCCGTTAGGAAAGATAGCCCTGAGTAAGAAATAACATAACACACGTATACGATAACCAATAACTAACTCTTTTCTTAACACACATATAACACATTACATAACATCACATACCAGATGCTCTACCCGCATCACCTCAACCCAATGTCTGGTGTTCCCCAACCAAGTGTCCTGTGATCACCCCACACCCAATGTCTCGTAACTCCTACGGAGGTCGTGGGTGACTGCGCAGTCACTATATTAAGCTAGGGCCCAGTTGGTGCACATATATTACTTCAGAGATACCTTCCGAGCACTCCGATGCTCGGGACCGCAACCACTTCTCAAAGGGTCAGACGTCCGTCTGATCCTTATTCCAGGTACTCTGCCGGTGGACCCCAACGAGGGTCCCACCGCTTCACGGGAACTGCAACCGGAACACGGCAACACCAACCACGTGGGAACAGCAACCGCCTTCCTATCACTGACTACTGCTTGAGTGACAGCAACCCTAACCTAGGGCCTGTCCCTGAGAAACCGCAACCTAGGATGGCTTGAGGGAAACTCCTAGGGCCTGTGGACATAACCTGCCCCCCTTCCCCCAGCTACCCAGTCCTAACTGTAACTAACAACTAGCTATTAACTAGCTCACCTGCAGCTGACACACCGCACACACTGCACGCACTGTGCCCAGCGCATACAGCGACACTACTCACAGGCAGCTGCAATCACACACAGCCCCTGGATCCCGCAGCAACCACACTGCTTGCACACTGTGCCTCTTTGACAGTGCCCACAGCTCTCTCCGCTGCGACACGGCCAAACCAGCACCTTCCACACTCAAGGGTCACCTCCCTAGCTAAGGCGTCCCTCTTCAGTTACCCCCTACCCTTTACCCGGGAATTGGGGCCTGCCTGGGAATCTAGGGAGGACCCTTACCTGATGCAGGAGCCA